>UELV01080746.1:0-28730 GCA_900490015.1 Megastigmus stigmatizans
ATATATATATATATATATATATATAAAACAGAACGTTCGTAAAAATTCAATCTCACCTTTGTCACCGTCCGTGCAAGCATAACTGTCAACGAGCTCGTCGAAGCCGTAACTGCTGCTGCATAAATGACTGTGGGCCAAAGTTTTCTGCACAAAACTCGTGCAGAGCAGCGACTCCAAGTAATGCCCCCTGCAGCTGATGAGCTGGAAAACACGTGCGAAACGATCGTCGTCACAGTCACGACAGGCGACACTGTAAATTGGTGTCGTGCAGTCGTCGAGTGTAGCGTCCTCGAGAACATCGCCACTTATGCTTTCTTGGATTTTAGTGATATTATTAGTGGATTTGAGATCGTGGCTCTTGATCAGGACTTCGGCAGCTTTTTTCACAATACTGAGCACGACATCGCGCGCACTGCCGAACAGTTGACCTGGTGGTTCACCCGTGCTCTCCTCTTCGTCTTCGAACAATTTTTCCTCGTCGTCGTCATCCTCGTTCTCCAAGTCGCTGCCTGCAGCTAAATTACCTATTAATACCATTCAATATGAAAATTTATTTTAATCTTACTTCATAAAGTTTAATTAATGAGAACAAGTTCAAGGAATAAAATTGTATATCGCATAGTTTTACAGTACGAATATTAAGAAGTTCGTGGAAACATTTTACGCGAAATAATGAAGGCAATTTTAAGCTTTCTGGAGTATTCGTTACAGTTTTCTGTTAGTATCATGAATATGCATATATTATTTCGTATTTTCTATTTAAGAAACGCCTATTCATGTCCGTACAATTGAATTTAGATATTTTCTTTTTATCAACGTATTTAAAACATTGAATTACAAATATCATTAAATTTTAATATGCTTGAGAACTACTATTGAAATTTCAATAATACTCATTTAGTAAATAGGACGATCATAAAATACTTTTAATTGGCTAACCAGTTTAGCTGAGAAAATGAAAAATTAATTATAGGTATAAATAAATTTATAAATTATAGTATTTAACTTGTTTTTAAACGTTAGCGATTCAAGTTAATTTTTCTGCAATCGTACAACTGAAACAGTGATGTATACAACTTGAAAATTGACGCACGACGGTCAATGTTAGTCCCAGTCTTTCCCAATCAGATAAATAAAAAAGCACACTGCGATTACGTAAGCAGAAAAACAAATACCTCCAGCGCTGATCTCTCGTCTCTGACTATCAGCTTGTGAATCAGTCTCTGTTTCGGTCTCCAACACCTCGAACTCGCTTGTTCCATACGCCCGAAATAAGGAAATCGGACAAAAATGCTCCGATCCATAATGCGAGTGCAGTTCTACCTTGATAAATTTTCCAAATAGGTGAGGTTGCAGAGAAAAACTCTGCACATCCCTTTCGTCTCGTGCTGTGAATTGGCCGACATTTGACCATTCGCGTGTCGGGAAGCGATCGCTTACGTAGACGGATATATCCTTCGGCGATGAGCTGAACAGCTCGAAATTCGCTAATGAAAAGAGTATACATTTAATTTTAATAAGTACGACCGTTAACTTACAAAAGTCGAATTGCTTTGAAACTTTAATTCGCAATGACTTTACTCAAATTAATTTCCCTTATTAACTGAATTCTCATTGGAGCCAAAATATTACTTAAATTAAAAAGATTAAACAGCAGTTTAATGATAACTGTACGAGGATCGATAATTACAGTATACGCCAATAATCGGTGTATACTGCGGCGTATACTTAATTACTTGAACGGCTAATAGCTAATGCTTTTAAACTTGAACAGCACACGACAACAAACAAGCGAAGGGAAAAAAGAGAAACCAGCAATTTTAATCGTCGTGGTAAATATACCTAATTCAATCTTCTTAGCTTGTATGGCCTCGCAGAGCTCGACGACGAACCAGACGCGACTCGTGCAGGTGTTGAGCATGTACTCGTCCCTAGTCGATACGAGTACACTGCGGGCACTACGGGCTTCCGGATTCGCTGCTACGATCTTCGCGCCGCAATCAGGCGAGGCGTAGTTCTTCGAACGCATTCGCATGCTGCCGACGTTGCGGCCCGGCGAGCCACTTGGCGTCTGTACCGATGCGTTTGGGTGCTGTGCTGTAAACAATATGATTGGGTTAAAAAAGTATCATTGCCGACTGCGTACGTGTCGTAGTAATGAGAAATAAATTGAACCTTTCAATTTTGCTACTATCAATGCTATACAAATAGGTTTCTAAACTCGTTCTATTTGTTCTTTAAGCAAAGATAACCGCCGGTCTGTTTTCCGTCTACGCGAGATTGATTATTCTATCAGTTGCTCTGTGACAGAGCGAAAGAGTTCGGAAACACAAAAATACCCGTTTTATGCTATTCTGATGTCACAATAAAGTACATCATTCGAATGGATATTAATTCAGTTGCTCCGAACCAAGATTCAATGAATTCCGATTAAAATCGGATAAAATCGGATTGCATCTTATTTACGCTCGATACGACATAGCAGAAAAATATCGCGTTCCGCAATTCATTCTTGATTTATAGAACTCAATAGACTACGCGATTGGAACAAATACAAATTGCAAGATGGATAGAATTCTACTGATAAAGTAAATCGCAAGAAACAAAAAAAGATAGAAAAATGTTTCTAACTCTTCTTTTTCTCGGCCTCTTCGAGTCTCTTCTGGGCCCATTCATTGAAAGAGGGTATCTCCTCGTGTGGATCGCTCGGTCCAGCCGTCACGAGACTATCGAGAATCACAGCGGCGTTATCGTCTGCGCTACCCATGAGCTGGGCCCTTGCCGCGTTGTCGTTTAGATCCGGCGCCGGCGTCGGGCTCTTTGGTAATTCTTGGCTCGACAACTCATCTCGCTGCTCCTCCTCCAGTTCATCCTGCAGATATATACGAGGGGAAACGGTTCAAGAAAAACGCTTTTAGAAACTCGCTTTATCTATATAGATGTATATCTTGGGTGGAAAATGTTGTTTACATTTTCAGGGAGCTTATATGGACTCGTGCCAATTCTATTAGGCTAAATATTTCCGATTAGTTTGATGATTGTAGCTGCGAATAACAGCTGCGTATATACGCATATATGGAGCAATAACAAGCTCAGCTTTTTAATTTAGAAGATGTTTTTTATGTTTTTTTTTTTTGGAATAGAAGGTGTTACTGTGAGGCAATAATTAATTTTTTTTAAGATGTTTTGATAAGATTTCACTTTGTTCATATGAAAACGTAAAACTGAAAAAAATAATTGATTTAAAATAGATATCGTGATAATGAGGATTAAAACCATATGTATTCATATGCTATAAATCAAATAAATAGAATGAGAAGAACCAAAAGGTGTTCTACTAAAGTAATGTAAATTGGTGCACATAAAGGGGGCAAATTGCAATGAAATTTCCTTAAAAGTCACTTACCGCGGGAAATACCGAGAAGATTAATGTTATTTCTTATCAAAGTTTTTAGTATTCAGTACAGTTGCTTTGTACATAATGCTAATTGAACTTTAACATTTATTTAACTCATTTTGTCACTGTGAAAACTGACAATATTTTACTAAGGAAAAGCAATAATTTAAAATCAGTCGCACAATGATTATTTCTCGTACAATAAATAACAAATAATGGTAGAAATGCATCGATATCTTACATTTCAGATTATTAAATTATGGCACAATGATCGATTATTCAAAATATGAAAACTACTCGGTTAAAGATACATTCTTTAAAATAATTATTATCAATATTCAGTTCTTTTGCTGATACCGCTAGCTTTTTTTTTAAAATAAAAACATCGTGTTTAATGCTACGAAACAATTTGCGGAATGTTTTCGTATACGAAATTAGATTACAATCGATAAATGCGACAACTCTCCCGGACAAGTGGAATAAATATAGCACTCGCGAGTCAAGCGGCCACTTTAATTAACAGCACAATAATTCAGAATAAATCTGTGACATTTTACAATGAAAAATACGACAGACCAACAACCCACCGCATTTCGCAAACTAAAAAGTCTCTCTCAACTCTACAGACTCGAATATCAATTCCTCGCAACACCGATAAACATTGAACTCTGTAATTCGACTCCCGATAACCACGGCGCAAATTGTCAAAAACACTCGAGGCATCTCTCCGAAAAAGCAAATACAGAAAAGGAATAATCACATGTTCAGCGATTTCGCCACTGCCGGACTCTGGACGTTCTGCACCCAACTCGTCTCTGATACTCGCAGCGCTCTTCTGTTCGGCTCTGACTACGACCACAACAGGATCCGCGATCGCCTCGTCCTCGGCGTAAAAGTCACTCTCGTTGCTGCTCGCGCTCCCATTGTTGTTCTCGAGTAGCTTGGAGATGTGGAGGAGAGCGTCGGAATCGTGCTCCTCGTCGGCATCGTCGCTGGTCTCCGCGCTCGTTGATGCGTTGACCTGATCGTTGCCCGACGATTTCGTGGAGAAATCACTACGACCGTTGGCTAGACTTTGCAGACTCGCTGCTGTGTCGACGAGCGTGAGGACGACTGTTTGGCCACCGTCTGAAATTCTGGGTTACGAGAAAGGAATTTAATTTAATTTTCTTTAGTGTTTTTCATTAAGTATAAAGGAATTTTGTGTTATAGAAAGAAATGAGGAAATAAAACGCAATGAGTTTGGTGCTTAAAAGTAGAGCAAGCTGCGCATCTTATTACACCGGAAGCATCGCCTTACCGCGTTAATCTTTAAAGATTATATTAGACGGATAAGCCGTAGAAATGTTCTGTTGTATACGAAATGCATTCATTCCGAGGCACGGTTCTGACTACCGCACGAAGATTTACAGATATGCAATGCATATGCTCGCTATTTATATTATAATTATTGCGAAAAGTGGATACTCCGTTTTCAGACACGTGGCATTTGGGAACTTTACAGTTTTCGAAAAAGTAAAAAAGTTTTTTTTAGAGTCGCTCCGTTATAATGATTCGATGAATGATTAATTTGCGACTACACATAGTCATATTTCTGAGTATATATTTAAAGAACGAGGAGATAGGCGCAATACGTTGAACTGATAGTAAATTTTTATTCCAACGTAATGCGAAGAATCATCACTCGATATCCAAGCGGTTTACCAACTAGTGGCATGGCATCGTGTAACAATGTATACATTGAAAATTCTCGTCAATTAGAAACTTCTGTATACAATGTATCTCTGGTATACAATGTATCTAGTTCAAAACGACATTGCAAAACCAAACGAGAAATGCTTCTTTTTTTTTTGCTTTTTATAAATTAACGAAAATTTTAATAGATGTTATGTATACACTGAATACAGAATTAAATAAATGTAAAATGTATCTACAGTTAGACAGAATATGTTAATTTACTTATTTGCGCCAAAATTTATTTTTAATCCCTTATATACCACCAGATATTAATATTATTTCTGGTTGTACAAACATGAGATTTAGAGATGAAAGGATCTGCGTATGTGATGTTAAAAATATTTCCAGAGAACATCTGCTCCTCTTATATTTGAGATTCAGTTAAGCATAAGTAAATTTTTTCCCAAAACACTAAAATAATTCTTTAGCATTTCCACTAAAAATAAATCATTGATATAAGTCAATATTCAATTATTCTGCTAAATAGTTAATTTATAATTTTATTTCTAGATTTTTACATCTATATATAATATTTAATTAGAACATATTGTTTATAAGCAATGTTTTATTTGTATAAAATCAAGTTAGAACTACAATTTATAGAAACATTAAAAATAGTTAAGTACAAAATTTATAGAAACTTTTTGAAATATTAATATGATTTTTATATTTGATGATTTGATGATTTGATGATTCTTATATTAAGAAAAACATGTATAGCAGGTGAACTGCGTATTAATGTCAAGGTCATGATCAAATCGAGGAAATAAATGACTGTCTGCATGCATAATGAACAAAAAAAGTGAAGATTAAACGCAATTTTAGAACAGGCTAACGATTGAAGCACGAGAAAAAATGTCATTTTATAATTAATTATAGCTTTTGGTAAAAGAATTTTTATGCACGTGTATGAGTGTGACTTTTCCTTTTCACAGAAACATTTTTTTTATCGAATACAAATTTCTGTATACTAAAAAAATTTCGATCTTATATTATATTAATTTTTATTTAATTAAAATAAAATAAAATAGGATTTTATAATCTTTCTAAAAATCTTTGATTTATAAGAACGTATTTTTAGTATACATATTCTATTTCTCAGCTGCCAGATTGTAAGCGGATGTTCGTCTTCCAATTCAATGACTGGTATAGAATGTCTCATACAACAGATTAAAAGTATCAAATGAAAAAGGAAGAAAGGGGACGGAACTCGGTAAATTCAGAAAGCCAACTACAATTAATAGCGGCAAAGACCTAAGAGTTTCAATTAGATAAATGTGGGTGGGTGTCGTAACATTTCTGTGCTCTACTTTGGGTTCCTTTAGATCATTATTCAACTCTTTATTCCCGTATTTAAATCGCCTATTATTTTTACATACGACTGGAAAGTGTTTTATGTATTCCATTAACATCTCGCAGTGTAGACGTTCGTTAATGTTATTTTTATGATCTCACTTTCTTCAGCCAATGGAAATCAATAGTAATTTTTTCTGTCTAACTTGTCTATATGACATGACGTGGACGCAAAGTTTGAAATTACTCGCATGAATGCGCCTGATCACATATATAGACCAGACCATACAAACAACGAATACCTTTACATTACCTATCGAATTAAACACGTCAATAACCTTACTACGTCTCACATTTACGGGGCATTAAGAAAGACTTCACAAACAACTCTTTTAAACTCAATTAACGCTTTGTATTGTTTTGCTGCAAAATATGCGCGACAAAAAATTCAAACATAAATAGAATGAAAGATAAAAAAATACATCTGTTGAGAACATTATAAAAAAAAATTTAAATATTTTTTTTCATAATAATTTTCTGCGACTCTTACATTCACAGTATATTTTTCCAGACGCACTTAAGTACATGTATGTTACTCATTACAAAAAACAATAAAGCTTACAATATAAAAACATGATTCTCTAAAAACATGATATTGTGATAAATGAAAGTTTTTTTTATAGATATTATTTATGAAAGATCACTAAACTTTGTATTATTTATGATACAGTACGTTTCCGTAAAAATAGGTATATGTTAAAATATAAAACGTTAGTATTTATTCGTATTAAGCTAATAATTAATTGAGAAAATTGATAACTATAAGCTGGTCATAATATTAGAAGAACAATAATTTCTGACGAATGAAAATTGTAAAATGCACTATTGGAAAGTAGAAGAAAATCATCTTGTAACAGACGAACGGCTTTTAAAAATCGTTCTATACGATGAGTTGATCGTCTCTTTTAAAGTTTGTCACCTCAAACTCGATCACCACAACTTCAACTGCAAGAAATTCCACGTCAAATCAATGACAAACTAGGAGGAGGCCACGAATTAAAAGAATTTAGCCATTCTAAGCTACGATACGAAAATAAAACAGGGGCGTCTCATGGGCATCACGCAACATAAAGTAGGTGTCCGAGTATTATGAATTATGACAATTGCGAATCAAATGAAGCACTTAAGGCCTCAAAAGTGGGGATCTTGTGCAGTGGACTCATTACAAGCTTGACAGACGCGACGTTTACATTAAGAAGGTTGCCTTTCTCACTTCGTCTCGGCTAAGGCATCACGGCGTCTGCTTCTATAAGGCATAGCGCACCGAAAAACGGTCTTTTCTCACGAGTTCTCTTCTCCTTGCCGAGTGAAAATCCGCGGTAATCCGAGAAAATGGCGGAGGAAAGTGCAGCTACTACGCGACCGGGCGAATTGACGAGAATCAAGACGGATTTTGTGAGGATGGTGACCAAGGACCCGAAGAAAACGACCTTCTTCGTCTGCAAAGTGATCGAAGTGGTCAGTACGTGTGTGCTCATTCATAAATTGCTCGACTTACCACGGACATTCCTTGTGTTCTCGCTTTTTTGCATAGATTTAAATTAACAGTTTTTCTTGTAAACCGACAGGGAGTGGGACTTGCTTATAGAATCCTTGCAAGGTCGACTGCAGTAGCAATTGGAGTATATGAATATACTAATTCCATTTCGAGATTTAAAGAAATAGAATTTTTAATACTATACCAATTTTTCTTTTTATAAAAGGATTTGATTCAGGTTTCAATTCAAAACATTTACTTTTTCAAGTGTTAAATTAATTATTGTTAATAGGGATTCTATAAACACTGAACAAATTAAGCTAAAGTTTCGTTAAACCTTGAAACGATAGAATATGTTAGATAAAATCGCGGTGTCCTTATAGTTCGCTTGACTTTACAAGGCTTAGGTAATAATATAATGATTCAATAATTTACTGCAATTTGGTAACTTACAATTCCATTCTTACACATTCACTACATTCATTTTTAATTCATGAAAACCCCATTTCTATCTATTTTAAATCCTTATGTTATTTTTAGAAACGATAAAAGCAATGTAAAAGTAGAGTAAAGCACATGACATAAGAGTTAGGTCATTTTATTTCAAATACACGTATTATAAGAGTTCTGTTCGTATAAAGCCGTATTTTTTAGTATCAAAATTTGTGATACATCTCACTGAAAAAAGTCTTTTTGCTTACTTATTTACTTGAATGAAATTTTTAATAACTTACATTTGTTTTTGGGCATAAATTGAATATCAATACTGTGTTAAATTATACCTATAAAATTATAACTATTAATATATAATAATATATAGTGTAAAGTAATGCAAGCATGAATAGTGGTATGATGAGATTTTTAAAATATAAAATTTGTTTTCAGATTTTTTGCGCTGTCGCAATAGGGTTATCGAGCTATCCGTTCCATGAACACAAAATACGAAAAATGTTCCTCGACACATTTACCAACGGTTACGGGGCAACGGTGTTCACATCGCTGTATGGTTACACGCTAATTAATATAGTGTTAGTAGTTTCCCATGTACTTGGCGAGCAGCTTCCGAAAAAAATGGTGAGAATTGCATGTCTATATTTTAATTTAATAAGCAATCTAACAATGTCATTGCTCTTAATGATGTACTTTCTTTTATTACTGATAACGCTTTTACTATAATGCTTCTAAAAAATTGAAAAATGAATTAAGATTAAATAAAACTAACTAGATTTCAATCTATACAGTACAGAAAAAGTGAATGATACAATCTGTCATGGATGGTAACTCGAAGCAATACTTGTTTTATTATACTATATTTTACGAGTATGACTGGCAATTAAGAAAAACTGTTTATATTAAAAATAAATGTATTTTTCACTCGAGTATAAAATTGCATAAGTAAGTTGTACGCTTATTTTATAATATTTATCTTTATACTAAACTTTTTAAACTCTAGTTTTTATCAAATTTTATTACACTTTTTTTCTCGCGTACTCAACAGATCATTAAGATTCTTATATTCATAAAATTCCGTCACTTTAATCTAGAATATTTTAATTGCTAAATTACAGTTTCTTATCTGGCTAGATTAAAATCGCAATATATAGTCACTCCAGATTATCATACGTTTACACTGCCATCCTTTCAATCAGATGCAATTCATACGCGAGGAAAATCAAGATTATTGATTTAGCCTTATTAAAAAATGTAAAATTTAGATGTTGCATTTAATTAACTCAGGTTTTTCTGTCGAGTCGCATTTATACCGTGGAGAAATTGATTGAATGACTTTTTTTTTTATCGCTGTCTCAATATTATCAGATGACCTTGATGAACCCAGTAACAATTAATCAAATAACATTTTCAACAAAAGATAACCCAGATGGCAATATTTTTTACCTTATTATTCATTGCAACCCTTAACTGTCATGCGATCTGACATCCGAAACAATTTGTAATGCGATACAGCTAAACAAAGAGCATCGGTCAAACGTACAATTAGCACGGCACAAAGGGAAAAACAAACTGCATAGCAAACAGGTGCACGAACCCAATAAGTATATAGAAGACTCTATTCTCGTATTGGTATTTTTTTTTTTTCAGCTAATGATTTTTTCGGGTGTGGCCACGATACTCTGCCTCACCACCGGCATCTTACTAATCGTCGAGATAGACAAACACGAGCACGACATAATACCGGCTAAATATCTCGACGAGCTACTGCCCAGTGGGATTTTCGCTATACTGGCCTCGCTGACCTTCGCCCTGGACACTCTGCTGACGCACAAATACGCATAACGAGGAAGTCTCTGGCTCCCGAGATATTTCGCAACTAAAAATCGCGATCACTTATCTACTCTGTTTGAATTTCCTTTATATCTTTGCATAAAAAAAAATTCGGTTATTTTTTTCTATTCATCGGATGCCATGCGTCGCCCAATGTTTAAAGATAAGTTAGCCTATTTATAAGTCGTGTTTTTAATCAACTTTTTTATGTACTAATAATATGTATTTGTACGAGTACAAGTGTACACTTTAAATATAAACGTGTCCACGTCATTTGGTATACCACTAAATATACCACCTGCACCTTTAGTACGATTTCATTTATTTGTATTTGTTTTTTCTAAGAAGCTGAAATGCGCTTGTGGCTATATAAAAGCAGCTTTTATCTTTTATAGTCATTTGTTACATTTTATCTATTATTATTGTTGGATGCTATAACAATTACGAAACATCTAGCTGCGAACGATTAGACATTGCTGTACGGACAGAAATGATTCAATGTATTATACATAAAAGCTGCGGCTGATACTATTGCGATTATTCAATAGACGTAAGAACAAGATTGAATCGATTATCGCGGTGAATTTAACCGCGTGCAGAGCTTTTTACATCGCTATATATAAACAGACTTGATATTGTTATAATTGTTGGCAAAAGTGTTTGGTAACAGTTATGTAAAAATTTCAGAAAAAAATTAAAAATTGAAAATTAAATGCCGCTTCTTTCGTCCATGACAATAATGGATATCAGCTGTGTTATAATGCAATTAGAATTCATTAATTTTAGATTTTAATTGATTCATTTATATTAGAAAATGTCTAGCTATACCGATTTCTAAAAGCCGACTTAGACACCATAAAACAAGATTAATTTGAAAAAAAAAACACGTCCCTCTTCAATACCGGCGAAAGCTGAGAAAAATCCGGTTGCAATAAGTAGAATGAACTGCATATGGTGTGACTGGTATATATAACTATATTGGCCATATTGCACAAAGAAAGTTAACCGCATTTTTCTCAAAATAATCTTATTTCATTTTATACCATCAAAGTCGCATGATCCTACTAAGAAAAACGCGAACGCCATTTCAATTTTTGATTAATTTCTTCACTGATTATAATGTTCATATATGTATAGGTTTGGTCCAATTACAGTATTTCAAAACATACGCCATTAATACGCTTGTACGCGATAGTCAAACATTTAATAATAAATGCGTAAACGAAGCATTCCATTAATAGCGTATTAAATTTAGTCACTATTAATAATAATCCATACTCTGATCTAGAATTAACTTACAAGTAATGAAGAAATGTGGGAAACGTTGAGCAATAATCAGCAAAGAGATGTTTAAGATATTCAAGGTTTATAAATAGTTGAAATCATGTCAGGAAAGTCGACGCAGTTCACGTGTACGACTGCGAGAGCCCACGTAGTAGTAGTAACAGCTCTCGATTGCCATTAGCATCGACTTCTTATACCGATGAATTGTGGAATAAATAAAGCAAGTCACTATAGGAGAATACAGTGTACACACTGTATGCCATTGTTATTTAGCTCGTCACGCGATACGAACTATAGATGTCAATCGATCCATCTTAAATTGCAATGATAAAAAGACAGAAAAAAAGGCCATCGCGCGCAATATCGCAACAGGAAGAAAGCACATTGTTGCACCCCAGATCTCGTGTATGTCGCAGGCGAATGAGAGACTCTCTAATCCCCAAAGTAATGCATCGAATCGATAAATTTAAAGCGCTAAACCGCAAGAGTTCCAGATAAGGTTTCATCCGCGACCTAGACACCGCCGCGTCACACACGCAGGCAAACTACACGTGACTCTCTACAGGACACACACACGCGAGAGAGTTCGAAGTCACAGACTGCACAGACGCAAGTGCATATAAGGGTTTCAAGAGAAAGAGAGAGAGACGCGTCAACGGGGTTAATTACTGACGTCAAGTGTAAATGTGCTGGAGAGATTATTGTTTTTTTCCGCGCGCGCGATGCCTTTCAATAATATCAGCGCGCCAAAGAGCGTATTCGCATCATATATGCACGTATACAACGTCCGTACACGGCGCTGCTGCACACATGTGCATGTGTGCATACATATATGCGAGCGCCAAGGCGTAATCAGAAGTTATACGATTGCGAAAGGCATTTCTGTTTATGCGAAGCAAATAATGTTGCGCTATGTTCGTTGCACGCGCGTGTGCGAGCGCGAGCGCGCGAATTCATTCATGGATTCTGCTATACTACGTTTTAGCTCGCGACCATGCGACGATCGAGTTTGTTAATTATCGAGATTTGATAATTATAAATATTTGGGACTCACCCCTGCGATAAGTTCGGCTGCTGAGTCAGGCTTTCTTTTAGGATTTCTATCTCTTCTGGGATCTTTGGCTCTTTGTTCTTGTTGGCGATATCGAAATTTGCTGTGAGAGGCGGTTGGAAGTCCTGGAAAACAGTAAACGTAGCAATATTTTAGTGCTTCATATTTTAATTTCTAGGTTTATAACGATTGCGTGTGATTATCGTTATGTCGTTGAACGAATTAGAGATTAGAAAATATGATAAAAAGAAAACGATGTACATATTACTGCGGCGAGTTATAGCCGTACAACCATGATAAATATTTCGGGAAAATCGATGTTTTCTGAGAAACGTCACTTTTCTGGATACTCAAAACAAACTGATAAGTACAATGCTACAATTGATATAATATTAATTTTAAAAAAATTTTTTGTAGAGTACATTTAAATTATTCCAAGATACGAAGAATTGACTTTTTGAACAATTTTCCTGTTTTTGTATAATGTTAAAAATTACAGTTTGTTTAAATCTCTTAATATTTGCTAAATATTAATATGTACATATGGAAAACGAAGCGTAAATAATGCAAAATGCAGTGTTTGTTTAACGAAAACGATAAAAAATATTCCAGGAGTGAAAAGAATTCATATCAGCTCGTGTTGCGTCGCGCTCTGCAAGTAGATAACTTTTTCTTTGCTTGCATAAAGAAATTAGTATAAAAAAATTATTCAAACAGATCGAATTCCTATCAGAAAACGATAAAATCCTTATCTATTTTAGAATCCGTGCCAAGTAGTCGTATCGAGAAACATTCATTTTATTCAGGTATAGTTTCTAGTAGTTTCGCGAAATAATATTTTTTCTTTAAACTTTAAAACTTTTAAAATACAAAATATAGCGTTATTGATAATGTTCATAAAACGTGACTATTTTTGAACGATAAATCCGTTAGTTATTGTCAATGTTTATAGGTAGTAAAATTCGACGTCGGTACTTAATAAAGATATTTTAGGGTGCGGCTGGATCACTTCTAATTTAATAGCCCGCATCTATTTAGTAGTATTTATGACGAATTTTATTGGAGCAGTGATTGAAAAACTTAAGGAATGGAACAAATAGAAAGGATAATGTGCATTTTCAAGCTAAATAATAGAATTCCAACTACAGGTTACTTTCAATTTTACTATATCTAAAATTGATCAGATCAAAATTAAATAACAACAAAATAAATACTAACAAATTTAAATGTAGAATTTTTAAATATTTCTTATATTATATTTACATTACTTATTAAATTTATATTGTGAGTACTCATTTTATTAAATTTTATAGATTTTTTTAAAAAACAGAATATTGATACCGACTAAAAATTAACATCAAATGCAACAAAAAAGTTTAAATAAATAAATTTATAATAATTTAGTACCGATTAAATATTATACTCACTTGAAAATTTTGTTGTCTTATTTTAGATTTCAAGGGGGCAGAAATCTTAATGTTAGATTTTGTTTCGCTATCTGGTTCAAATTGGTCTTGAAAATCATCGATCGAACTAACATTTTCTTCTTGTGTATAAGCTTGATTTCTATCCGGGCCGATAAACTTGCTGTTTTGTATACTCTCAGAAGCAACAATTATAAAAAGAAGTGTGCTGAAATAAAAAAATCTATTTTTTTGAAATTGAATTACTGTTATCCTTCAATGAAAATCATTTGTAAATTTAAAATTAAGGTTTTCAAAAGCTATAGAATATTATTATTTTTAATAATATAAAGTATCTTTTTTAACTGTTTGAAGGTTATAATAATTTTAAAAGATTTATTTGTGCCTATAATAAGAAATCATAATTGAATCGATGCTAGCTATTATTAATCAATAAAAAAATGTCAATCAAATCTGTTTGTTGGTATTGTGAGAAATTCATTATTGGTGTTAACACAGCTGCTTAACTGACTCGAGTAAGTATTAGCAAAATAAGCGCAAAATATTTTTTTTATCCTAATAAACACTTCATCGTTGCTTATCAAATTTACATATATACTTTCAATCTAATAACTGACACATGTAAAATAAAAAATCTATAGGTAGACTCTGTAATTAGGAAATAAACTTCCATTTCCGTTTTAATAAAACGTTGTGAGAAGCTGAAATCAATAGTCGACACAGCTTGATATACAAACTAAAATTCAACTTCTCACTGATTTTCTAAATAAAACATCCTGCATACTTGAACCTTAAAAACTTATTTAGCCAATGTCTCTCCCTACAGCTGCTCTTATGAAAAATTATTCACCTATATAGTCAAATATATTTAATCAAAAGATTTGATTAAATGCCCAGAAAATTAACTCCGATCGACTGACGCAACAGCGGCAAAGAGCCTGCGATTTAGCGAGCAACATAATTATAAAATCTGCATGCCTAGTGCAGCTTCTACACATAGTCAGGACATTTAGGCGCCAACTTACCTAGACACAACGGACGTAAAGAGTAGCATCCAGTAAACGTGGGACACGCAAAGTTTCATGTTTCCGCCCCGAGAATCATCGTTGGGAAGAGAGAGAGAAAGATCTCACGTTTCAGAGACCTTAGTCAGTCTTATACGGCTCCCCTCCTATATACACCCGACTCAATTGAACCGTTCACCCTTGCCCTCCTCAGCAATACAGGGTTAAAACTCCAATTAATCGATCCACTGGAGGGGCGGCAAGAGAGGAGAGCAAAAAAAAATATGAAAAGCACTTGTATATTCTCTCAACTAAGAGTGGTTAAGACACATGCCAAGCCCACATGAACACACACTAACACGCGCGCACCACCCCCGTTTCTTTTTATCACTTCTCTTACGCTATTCTAGCCTAGAAGCTGTCGGACACTTTGCAACAGCAGCAGCAATAGCAGCCAGCAGCAGCAGCAGCACTGACGTGGAAACGCGAGCCGCAAGGAGAAATAACGCGCCGCTATGTGCCACCGCTGGAGCTGAGCGATAGGTAAAAGAGAGAGAGGCAGACTACAGAGGAACGCGCGAGTGCGCGACTCTCGTGTCTCTGTGTGTGTATAAGTGCGAATATGTGGTGAGTTGGTGACTGGTGATGGTCTCTCACGACGACGTTCGCGTTATCGCTATATTCGCGAACTGCGGCCCTGCGGCTAGATGGGTACATGGGTACGCATTTCGCAGACAGCAGACTGCCAACGACAATACGCTCTTGTAATACGTCTGGCGGCGCCACGCGCATTCTCATTATATGTATATAAAAAAAATATATATATATATATATAAAAAAGCTTGCAAATCGGCGGGAATGTTGTGTCGTTGTATATATATATATATGTGTGTATATGTGGCTGATGCTCTGGCGGCGCAGGCGGTACAACCGATTGGTGGCAGCACTCTCGCCGTTTGAGCGGGATTGCGGAATTTGCTTTCTGCTTCTTTTTTAGCGATCGCCGCCGCCTTTCTTTTTGTACAGAGAAATGTATTGTTCAGAGGCAGTAAAGTTTTATTGCATCTAACGCCAACTGTTATTACGATCGCGACGTAAATTGATTTTATTTCCTAGATTTATAGCATTGCTGTTTCCGCTACGACTCCGGAATGAAAAAATTGGAGTGGAGAGAACTCTTTAAATCTTGGTTCAAGATTTATATATATATATAGAATATATAATTTTAATGGTTCGATCTGAAAATGTGACTGGTTGGCGTTAGAGCCACGATAGAACTATACTTATATTACGAATATTACGATATTTGGCGATCAGCTGATCTAACTGCAGCACGTAGCGCAGACGCAGTACAATGCGAGTTGACTTTTTTTTGGAGAGGGGCGAGAAAACTATTTGCAAGCATGTTTACTTTGTTTTATTACATTTTGATTGTAGTACATGTTACATGGCAGATTATAAATATACGACGTACGGTGAACGTTTTCGTATATCTACTTATTGCACGAGAAAATTATATTTATAATTTAAATTTATATAACGCGACTAACAGACTATATATAAGGAATCAAAAATCAATGTTGAGGTATTGAAAACGGGGAATGTTAAAGTTAGAAAAGTTTATCGAAACTAGATAAAATAAGAAAATTTTCGAACTATCGATGAAACGATATATTACATTAACTATTTTTATATTATATTCAAAATTATTCAATTTTACGTATTGTCGACAAATTATATGAAAAAATTTTCATCAAATATGTCTTGCACATTTGGCATAATATGGAATTCCTATAGATTTTGATTTTATAATTACGAAAAAAAAGCTAATCCGTATATTTAGAGCAGCTCTTTTATTGTTAAACTCATAATTATTATTAAAAAAATATTGAGATCTATATTATCGTGAAGATCATGAATCATAAATAATTAAATACGGATATCTGTTAAAACTATGATAAACATTGTAAAAACTACAATTATAAAAAATACACCCTATTGGTTCGTAACTGCGACACTGCTAGCTTTCAGAAATTCTTAATACCTATATAATTTCTGAAAAATAATGAATTTATAATATTCCGGGCAAATAATCACCTTACGACACGCATGCGCGTGTAAAATGAGCGGATAAACTTAATAATATGAATCTTAAATTTTAATAGGTATTTTAAGTAAGTGCCGATTTTTTAAATTATATTTTTATTTCATTCAAAGAATTCTAATTAATATTTTGCACAATTTTTCTACATATAAGTAGATTATTTCCCCTTACTTATGGATTCTCATGAAACTCATGCTGAAATTATATATTATGTATAAATTTGTACTAATTCTACATAACGATTTGTAACTTTCTTCATTAAAAAAAAAAGAAGAAAGAAACAGATTGCATAACACAACCGAAATATCAACGAAATAAACATTTTAGGACTTTTTAACTTTCTTCCTATTAAAAAAGAAAAAAAAAGGAAAAAGAAACAGATTACATAAGACAACCGAAATATTTACTATACCTATGTACGTTCTGTTTGAGATTAATTAATGCTACACCTCTTGAAAAAAATCTATGGTAAATAATTAAAATTGCGAAACCTATTACTTATTCTCAAGAATGGCAAAAAGAATTATCGTTTTGGAGTCTTACTCCTGAGTCCTGTACGCGAGGGTCGGATTGATATTAAGCTCAGTCGATAAGAGAGAAATAGCTAAAGTTATGATTCGCAAACTGAATCGTCCACGGTCCACGCGTAATCAAGGTTAGGTTTTTTGGCATATCTCCCGGGTGTTAGCCGCGCGCGGATGCTGCGGCCAGGAACATCATCGTCGCTTCTCTTCGGAATGCGCCGCCGGTTGACCTTGTTATTTGCACATTGAGGAACAGAAGACCCCAAGTGCAGCTACGATAGGTATACATTGACACAATAATGATTCTCGAAACGGAGTAAAGTAAAAAAGGGTCTTCACTGATCACTCTTCAGTTTAGTCGGTGTCGTGCGCGCGTGTACAAACGACGTGTTTTTTTTTGTTACATTGACTTGAAATCCGGTCAGGTGTTCAGTGCAGTCATGAGTATACATTAATTTTGAAGTCGAGCAAATTTGTTGTACCTGATAGTGAGAAAACGATATTTTCTCAAGTTTTCTAACTGAGAAAAAGTGAGACTGCAGTTGATATGGGGACGGTTCACGCAAAGGTGAACGTTGTTCGATTTTAGCTTTTTGGCCTGGAGCATAATATTGTATAACCTAAGCAATGCTAGCGATGGCCCGATTATATGCATTTAGCACGTGAATAACGTAATGGCCTAATATTAGTACGATTTTCTTAGTTCATAACTTTTACATGTTGATTTAATGTTCAATGGAGCCTCCGAAAATTGTCTGTATTTCTAGTTCTGAATAATATTTTTTCGATTCAGAAATATAGTTCTTAATAATTATTTATAAATATATTGACTAAAATATTATATTTAATACATTGTTTACAATTGAATTTTTCTATTACCATTCAAGACAACATTATATTTTCATTCGTTTGAACTTTATAGATGCTTAAAAGTAATGTACCACTTATAATAGATACCTTTTGCATTAACAGATATACTTTTATATCATAATGTAATTTTTTTTAAATTAGTTAAAAGTATGATCTAATTGATATGTCATCAATGTTTTTGGAACAAAAATGAAGTCTCATAATTCTTATTTTTTAATTTTAGATTTTTCATTATACTTTTTTAAGTAAATACTATATTTCATTACATATATACAGAATACCAATACTAACTTATAAAAAATTGGTTGTCATTGTATTTTAATGTGTAGGAACCTGAACCATTAAAAAATTTTGGCCCAATAGAAAACACAATGAGGGATAAAACAAAAATTCCAAGAGGTAGTGATGGTGGAGTGAGTAAAATGCTTTATTTAAAAAGTCATGTAGTATCTATGTTTTTTATGCTCAAAATTCTTATTTTATTTTAGTCATCGTATAACAGGGATAGAACATTCACGGGAGAGCAAGCTAGACGAGCGGCCACTATAGATTTAAAGGGTGTTCGAGTAAGAAATAATTATTTTTTAATATTCACTTTTGGAATCAATAAGAATATTTATTAAATTTTATTTAATAGGCAAGGGTCGATAAAATTCATATTGATGGACTTGATCGTACAAAACATGATATTATAAAAACACAAGTGAAGGAACTATTTCAGGCTAGACATTTTCAGGATGTCATTTCTAATGCTTATACAGTACGAAATAAATTAGAATCACTGGGATGTTTCAAAAATATCGGAGTTTTCATCGATACTAGTCATGGGCCTGGTGCAACACCAGAAGGAGTTGAAGTAATTTATTTGCATAAATTTTCATTAATTGTGTACAAAAATTTAATTATCTTTTCACATAAATTATTTTACTGTGTATAGTCGATAAATAACAAAATGCAAAATATTATTCATACCAAATAATTTTTCAGGTCACATTTACAGTTCATGAATTGAAACGTATAATGGGTAACATAAATACAATGGTTGGAAACAACGAAGCATCACTTCTTATTGGAGCAAAAGCTCCAAATTTATTTGGTAGAGGTGAAAGGCTGCAGATGGAATACTCATATGGCCACAAAAATTCTTCTAATATAAATATTGCTGCTATAAAGCCTTTTTTCACTGGCCGACTAAATAAAGTGTGAGTAATAAAAAAAAATTTCATTATGAAAAATTGATCATTTTTTGTTTAAATCTGTTTTACAGAAGTTATTTCATAAATAACATCTACTTGTGATATTTATAAAATTATTGTGTCATTAGATTAACCGCTAATATTTATAACACAACGTCAGATTACCCATGGTCTGGATATAGACAAGGTGACAAAGGATTCTTATTAGATTTTGCATTTGATTCAAATGAATCTGGTACGTTCAAGCATAATCTTCAATATGAAGCAGCTGTAAGAGAATTAACGGCAGTAAAGCAGGCAACATTTAAAGTGCGTGAACAATGTGGACCAACATTAAAATCTGCTCTCAGGCATATATGTAAAGTGGACAAAAGGGATGAAAAAATATTTCCTTCATCTGGAACTCTTCTCCAATGCACAACAGAAATAGCAGGGCTTGGAGGAAATATTGGTTTTATTAAAAATGAATTAGCTTTACAAACTAATTGGTCACCTTACGAATGTCTTGTAAGTAATAAAATTCTTTTTCTATTAAGTATATTTTGAATTTAAATTTAGAACAGATTGGTTTCAACTCACAATTTATATGAAAATAAAGTAAATTATTGTTTTATCTGCCCAAAAAAGTTAGTTACCATAAGGTATTTCAGAAGTAATTGTTGTAATTTCATTTAAAATTCTTTTCTTAGACATTTCAGTTAGCTGCTCAAACTGGTTTTTTAAGAGGAATTAACAACGATATGCAAATTAGTATAGCTGATAATTTCTTCCTTGGTGGACCCTTAAATCTCAGAGGTTTTGAAATGAGAGGTTGTGGACCAAGAGAAGAGAATTATTCCCTTGGTGGAAATACATACTGGGCAGCTGCATTTCACTTTTATAGTCCACTGCCATTTCGACCTGGTAAAAACAGTTTCGGAGACCTTTTCAGGTTACATGGTTTTGTAAATGGTGGAAATGTAAACAATGCAGCTACAAAATTAGGTATCTTTTGACTATATCCATTAACAATGCTATTTAATAGTAAAAGTTAAAAAATGCATAAAAATGATATAAAAATTTTTATGTTTTCAGGAGGTAGTTATGAAGAAAATGTAAAGGTTCTAACAGAAAACGTTCGTTGCACAGCTGGTTGCGGTATTGCAATGAAGTTAGGAAATATAGCAAGAGTAGAATTAAACTTTTGCATGCCTTTTAAGTTCCTTCGATCTGATATACAACAACAAATACAGCTAGGCTTGGGCATACAGTACTTATAAAAAGGAATTCATATCCAAATGGAACAGAGATTCATTGCATTTTAGTTTCTATTTAACTCAATTTTACAAGAGTCAATTAGAAAACTAAGTACTTATTAAACCATCAAAATCCTTTCTTTTTTAATATTTCTGTCGTATCTTGTAGATCATTGTCATGATTTTTACAATTATTTAAAAAAAGTAATAATATTGTACAGCATATGCATTTATAAATAAGTAAATATTTATTCAACAAAATTCTAGCAATAAATCATTCTGATAATAACATTTTAAAACTTTTGACCGTTAATGATTACCTTTGTAATTATGATTGCAAAAAAAAAACATTTGTTTCCAAAGGATTTTGATATTTGGCTATAATAAAAAAAATTTCTTTGAGCTGAAGTGCATGAATAGCAGCACTGTTTTTAAGTCAATGCACAATTGTGAAAGCAGTAAGGCAGTACAAATTTACTGTTCCATGGAGATATTTTGTTAGACATTGAAATTGTGTTCCAAATAGAAGACTACGATAAAGAATGTTATTGTAATATTCGTTGAAACGTGTACAGGATAAATACATGATATATTTTAAAAGTTCTATCTAGTTATTATCTTTCTCCAGGAAGTAAATAGTCACATCACGAATTCGATGGCAATTATTGCATCATGCTGTACTGTGAGCAACCAGCGTGACGTGTAAGTTTGTAAAAATTGATTGTCCAATGTGGAGCATGAATTACATCTTTTTACATTCAATTACACTGCGCCTACAACTTTGATTGCGCCTTTCAAAATTAAGGAAATTTCTTTTAAAACATAAGTATTATTTATTACTATCTTTACTTGACCAAAAATTCAGTTACACATTCTTTTCTGAAGAAAATTTTCAAGGTTTTCAAATTTTTCCAAGTTTCTTAAGTTATGCAGTGTTGCCAAATCGCATTCATTGTTTCACACGAATCGAAGCGGGAAATTCATTTCCCTACACTTGTTAATTAGGATATATTATAATATATATTTATGAATAAAAAATATTTAAAATAAAATAAATGAACTTTGTATATTTAATCTAATTTTTTTTGTATCAAATCAGTTTTTTCTTCAAAACTTAATATACTGTTAAGTACTTATATTTAATTATTTGTGCTTTATAGATACACTAAATTACTTTATTTTAATAATACAAATATTATTAATACAAATAGTCTGTTAATCTCTTTAAATATTATTTTTGCCTTATTAACTAATAATATTGATAATCGTTCCAGTTATACTCTTCTGTAAAAATGGTTTGAACGTTTTTCAATTATAAATACTAATAAAGTTATTTCATATAGATAAAGAATTGGTTGAATGAAAAAAATCAATAATCGTTGATGTTTATGATAACGATAACAGTAATATCTTTGATATATTCTTTTCCTGGTTCTGTCAAGGAAAGAATATTTGGTTTTTTAAAAATATTTCTCTTCTAATAAAGGGGGACTTTATTTTTAAATAAAGCAATTTTATTCATGAAATAAATTATAGAGTAACTGATGTGTTCTGTTGCGTATAAAACATATTGCAGACACTATCAAATCAAGATCGTCAAATTATAAATCTAAAAGTTATTCTTTTTCTCAAAGTATTTTCTGCAATAAAAAAAAAGTATTAGTCGGTCGCATACCATCGGCAGAGCATAACAGAATTCGAAAATAGCCGTATGAGATATAAATAACATCTATAGTAAGACGAGGCGGGTGAAAATAATCGAATTTGACGAAAGGTGTAGGGCACAAATAGAACTCGCAAATGCAAGAATAAAAAAGAGTCTGCGCAGTGGATTGGTAAACAAATGAAAAAGCTGAAGTAGCACGGACCGCGATTGCGCATTACGCGTGCGCGAATCGTATGGGAACTCGCGCTCCACGAGAAAAATTGATCCGGCAACGTCGCTTTTCTCGATTTATCGAGAACGGTTAGCGTGCGACACACGTGAAGATAGAGATGAAAAGTAGTGTCAGCTGCGAGTAAGACGGAGAGGGTAAACAAAAGTGGAATGGTAGTGGGGATATCGAGCGCGGAGTGGTCTCGCTGTCCCTGTTAGGGAACGGGTAGCTCATTCTTCCATTGAAAATGGCCGCTTAAAAATATATCCGCGACAGTTACGTCCAGTCTATAACGACCATAATTCTATTCAGAAAATGCGCACTATTACCATGGAATCTTCAGGATCAACTGGAAATCAAGTGAACTCTGTTGTGCTAGAAATTATCCCGAATATCAAGACCGCAGACTTTAAACTCGGAATAAACGACTCCTGCTGTTGGAACGGAAAAATCGCTGCTAGAAAGTTGTTGCGTGAAACTGACGAGCTTAGCACACCGATACATCGTCACGCTCGCAAAGCCCGTCCTTGTCGTAAGTGCTTTTGTGCCTGTATATCTGTGTGGCTGGGACTGATATTAATATTGAAAAATTAGATGCGGACGTCTCTGTGCGCGTGTGGTTTAAATGATATACGCTGATTTTTTTTCGTGGGAATGCATAAAGCGCTATCCGCGCGAGCAGCCGTCTTTTTCTCTTCGCGGTAAAATGAATCACGTTGGACTTTTTAAGAGATGAGGCGTGTTGTGTAGTAGCTGCTTATTCACGTGTTCCCTTCTCTCTTGTCTCATGGTAGCTTGGGATTTTTCACGTTGCGCGCGAAAGATACATTATAGCGTGCGCGTATACACCAAGATCGACCTTGTAAACATTGAATGTCGATTATTGATTTTTTTTTATTCAAGAAAATTTTGGGCTTGAATTTTGCTTTTTATGGAGTTTATAAAGTTTACGTAAAAAAAATGGAATTTGATTGTTTTTATTTTATTTTCTTGGAAAATATCTTTGTTAAACAATCGTTAGTTTGATAATGGTTAAATGTTTATTAAGTATATGAGCTTATTCGTGAAAGATGTTTTTAACTTAGTTCGGTATTGATAACATTTCTATTTATTCAGTTTTTTGGTGCTGAAAAATGATTTTTTTATTATGTTTATTTACATTTTATCACGTACATGTGTACTTTTATTTTGCATGTACGTGCAAAATATAATGTAAACATAGTTTTTAGTATAAAAAATGCTGGAAAGTACGCGTGCTATACTATTCCACAATAAATTATATAATATTTTATAATAATTTATGCAACGACGGTATATAACGTTGTAAAGATTATTGCATTAGATCGAAAAAAAAAAACAAATATAATTTGTAATTTGATGGCAATAAAGAATATTGCAATAAATAGTTAGTGAAAAGGAGTTATTTATTATTTTAGAATAGATCATTTGTCAAATCAACAAACGCAAATGTGTGTTTTAAATGCAACATACCCAGCCTACATACATAAACAATTTTTCTGTCGATTCAAAATTGTTATTGTTCAGTATTAGCTAACAGTTGCATATTATACGTCTACTATTTTTATTTCCGCACAAATTGCGCCTGAGTGCTGAACAACAGTCAGCAAATGAAAACAAAGTGTATCCAGCGCTGCGACGTTGCAATACGCAGGCGAAAGTATCACATACCTAGATATAGATATAGTTCTTAAAAAGATAACTGCATGAACGTGTTGCGCGTCTGCTCACGTGCACATATACCACCTCGGGTGCATTTGACCATAGCAGACGCCAAGCTCGCAATGTGATTCACCCACGGAGTTTCCGCTGACGCGATTGTTGCTATCCTTTGCTTCATTCTTAGCATTCCTTGGTATCAGACACTTTTATGATCCTTGTTTCCTTTTTTTATTTGATTTTGGAATTCCACAGAATCAATGACTCTCGCGTTTATTTTTAAACGACTGTCTAAAAAGAGTCAGATTTTCAGTAACCGGATTTTTCGAGAATGCATAATGTTGACAAAATTATTAACTGCATAAGAAATTCGCTAGACTCGTTTTGAGGGAAGCGACTAATGAGATACATCGAGAAGCGGCACTTATCGGCGTGGAAATTTTCACTGGAAGTTTTAGCTTCGTTATGAAAGGCGGCTCTTTATCGGGCAATTTATTAATGAATTTTTATACGTCAAAGAAGCATATTTTCGGGCCAAACTCGTCATTTTTGTTTCTCTGTTACATAATTATCGTGCACTCGATTTTCTTACGATGAGTACACTTTCTTAATTGATATGTGCCGCGGTGCACAGGAGACACTCTTATCTTGTTATTCAAATAGAAAGAATCGTCGATAACGATACAAAAAAATTCTTTGTTGGTATATAATGTGTGTCAATCACTGTAAAATCATTCTCAGTGAGTCGTGCAATTTTAAAATTGTAAGAATTTAATATCAATATATATATATATATATATATATGCTGGATTTAATCTAATTTTTATAAACGTATATATTCGTCGAGTGCTTTTTTGGAGCGGTCAAAAGCGGAAGTCCGAGCTTTTATTGTTTGCGATAAGATTACATTTTTGCGCATCCCACTCAATTAGTTATTCGTCTCGATAATTATTATTCGCCCGCATTATATTACGCAATTCGTTGGTACGTGGTTTAATCTATAAATACGTTCAAAAATTAGCATATCAAGTTAACATTTTTCTTTATTCTATTCCAACAAATCATATCTACATTCTTTTTTTATTTCTTGCTTAAATTGAGGCCTAAACAACCTTTGCTGAAAAATAAAATATAATAGCTGTTTATAAATTAGAAATCGCATTCGTGGTTTTGTTTCATCGTTTGACCGCGTACTCACAGTCAAGGATTGTTGGGATTGATATTGTTATTTACTCTTATTAACCAAATAACCTTCAATCCTTGAGTACTTTTCGAATGTCAAGTTCATTTAAGCTTTTAGAAGTCGAACAATACTAATGATCTACCATGAACAAGCGCAAAAAAAATCCGTAAAGATAATTGATAAACTGAAAGATTCAGGAATAAACAAACAGATGCTACTGGAACAAATGTTTGAAAAAGACTAATTTAAGCTCTGTACACGCGAATTTACGTGAGAAACGACGGGATTAACACGAATATATCCAATCTATGCCTCTACCAAGAGTACACTAGATAATTTCATATCAACATTTTCAAGGACAACGCACAAAGCTTCTTAAGTCGCTGATTATAACTTTCACATTAACCCGTACTAACTAAACCGCGCGTCATTACAAACAATCCAAAAGCCGCGAAACTATGAAAGTCTAACCATACGCTCGAAAAAAAAAAACAATAAGAAAGAGTGCGTGCTTACGTTATACACCGGCGCTCATACGCGAGTAATCTAATTTGCTTTACTGTTATACAGTGCCACATAGCAGTGGAGTCAAGTTTCGAAGAGGCGGTGGGGGTAGAGGGAGCTGCTGAGTAGTCCCGTTCTAATACGAAACAAAAAATAAAGCAATGGACTACACGACGAGATATCCGTCCCGCTCGAATTCGGATCCCTCGACGACCATTTACCCCGGCGAAGCCGATTATCAGCACAACTTTAAGGCCCATTGGCTCAACATGTACTCGGCCCAGCATCTCGATTCGCCGAACAAGCAGCTGCTTAGAAGCGCTCTCGATGGCAACGAGAGAAACTATAATATTGGGTAAAGAATTAGATTTATTGCTGCGCGCGATTAAGCACTCGGGATGAATGACGCTTACTTTGTTGATTCTTTATGGGATGGAGATATTATGTTACGCGGGAGTTGCATTTTTTTCGGTTAGGAGACTTTGCGTATGCAGAATTGAGAATTGCACTTTGAGGCGCGACTAGTGGAACGTTACGTCAGTTCGTGTTTTGCTTGACCGCAGCATGATTTTATTTTATAATTATTCTTTCTGAATATTATGATTCTGATATTAAAACGCATTAAACTGATATTTTTTTATTATTTTTTTTTTAAAGTTCTCTTGAATCTAATTTAATGTACCTATTGTTTTAAAAAAGATAATTGATATTTCAATTTATTTATTTTACATATTTATCTTTCGGCAAGTTATGATGGTATGTAATGAAAAATATTTCGAATTTAATCTGAAAAAAGAACAAGACAATTGAAATAAAAAGTATTTGATGCATTCCAGTCATGCAAACTTTGAGTACATGGAAATTTCTTTGTTTCCCATGTGATGAGATCTACAAAATAATTGCAAAAGACATTTCTGATCACAGCTTATCAATGAGTCATTTATATATGCAAAGTACTTATTAATTAATCTTGAGATTGATTTTAAATTAATTTTTTTATTTATAAAATTGTGCGATGTTAAAATTTCTTTAAATCATACCTAGTTTTTATTTCGTATTCATTGAAGTTAAAAAATATTGTATAATAATATATTTACAATTTTTATAGTGCAACAACAACTATTTAATGTTTTATGTACTAGTAATGAAAAACTTACTTGAAAATCGTATTTTCTTGAAGACTATTATTTATTTATAAGTAATATATCATTAAAAAAAATACAATGTAGTCTCAAACAGATTTTTTGTATTTTGTTTGACAAACATATTATCTATAAATTAAATAACTTATAATAAACTTAAAAAATTGTGTATAAATTACTAAAGCTGATTTTTGTAAACGAAATTCAAGTAAAAGCAATAACAAAATATTGCCAATGTATCAAAAAATAATTTATCCTGTAATAAAATATGATATTCTATTGATAGAAACTACAAAATTACTTTAGAATATTTTTATATTTTTAATTATTAATTTTTGCAAGGATATTCTTATTTTAACATAAATTCTTCCTTAACAAAGTTTAAAGTATCAGTCAAAATACATATATGCAAACTGTATCTAATGTATAAATTTTTTTAATCCAGCAGGATGTATTCGACCAAGCAGTCCCTGAGTGCCGACAATATTAACAACCAACCAAAAAGGGAGTCAATGTGGCAGAGCCTCACCAAGAGTGCTACAAATTTCTTAGGCGAGCATCTGACTCGTGGTACCGGCACGTTCTTCAAAAATTTGTCCAGCATGAACAGTCCGTTATCAGTGACAGTTGTCTCCCCAGACTTTTACAAGTCTTTACAAGCAGGAAAGGATCATCAGTTGGTGAATCCCTGTGAGAGCTTGTACTCTAAAAACAGAACTTGGAGCAAGGACTCGCATAGTAGTGACGAATCCTTGCCAAATGTTTTATACAATAACGAAATAACAAGTGATAAGAAAAGTAGTAGTGATTCTAACGACAGTGACCAAAGGTGGAATGAGTACAAAAATATGTACGTTTTTAACGGAGAGCAGGAGAAAAATTTAATCACAGATGAGAAAATTGTTAATAGTGTAAATAAAGGCGATTTCAAGAACGAAACTATGGAATCGCATTTTAATATCATCGTCGATGACGAAAAAGGTATTTTTACTAGCTCACATTTAATGATCCTTTTTTATGTCGTATATACCGATATTGCAGATTTTCACTTTATCGATTGATTTTTCTTTTTTAGTGTTTTTACATTTTATTAGTGTGCTAACAAATGCTATAAAAAAATTTATAATGGATAAAAAGTTAAAAGGAAACCGGTGAAGGAGCATAGTTACCGATATTTACCGTTTCATACTTTTTTTCTACTGAGTCGACGATAAGAACTGTCAGACTGCCAAAGATTTTTCTATCGGTCTTACAGTCTAATTAATATTAATCGGCAATCAGATTGTCCTTGTTTATAATCACCCTTGCAGAATCTGAAATAAAATTATATTTAACCTGAAAAAACATTTATTAGTAAAGGACAATCTGACCGCCCCCCACCACCCAAAAATGCCCGACGTTTCGAGCC
>UELV01080746.1:28750-42887 GCA_900490015.1 Megastigmus stigmatizans
CAACATGGCTGACGCTAGTGTACACTTTAACATTGAATAGATAGGAGATTTTGCGTTATCTAATCCAAAATGATAATAGAAAAACAAAATATTTGTGAATATGCTGGTAGTAATCCTTCCCAAAGAAACTTTATCGAATTAGAGCGAGCTTTTCATGCGGGATTCATTGTTAAGTGTGGAAAAATCAATAATAGTGCAAGTAACCTCACAATTCGATCGCAATGTATACAAACTCGCAAACCAAAAGAAAAGCCCCATGACATCAGTGGTGAGATTAGATAAGAAATATTCGTTTTGTCGAGACTGTTACTAGTGCAATTCAGCACTGAACACTTCCTAATGCGAATACGCTTAGGATTTGCCGCGGCACTAGACATTTTACACTCAAAAATAATCAGCAATTCAAAATTACTAGGATTTTCCTATGCGCTCAATGTTAAAGTGTGCACCAGCGTCAGCCATGTTGGACACGCTCCCCCCACCATACCACCCATGTTCAATCCCAATACCCAACCTTCTACCTATCCCCACTCTCCCCACTACAAACACCCCTCTCTCTTTTAACAACTTCCCATTACAATTTAAATTAATAAAGAATGATAAATGTTAGACTGTCAGACTGCTACACAATTTACAAACTGATATTACTTAGCAAATTATTAACAAATTTCAAACTGATATACTGTTGAACTCCGGTCATATGCCGATAATTTTTGCTAGACGAATTTCGGTCTAGCTCGTGATTGGTTTGATAGCTCGTGATTGGTTCGGTCTAGCTCGTGCTTGGCATGATGCACGATGTGCACGCGTCACTTGTAGCATCGGCTTCAGTTACCGTCGGTCAACTGTACTGCTTAGACCTATGGGAGTAGTAGTTTGGTTTTACTGTGAGTTCTAATTGTTTACTTTGCTTTCAGCCGTAGATAAATTAACCAATTTCGGCAACACGTTAAGAGTTGACGACGAACCAGTCATGGTAGAAAAACCAGAATATTCACAAGCGCAACAACAGCAACAAGAAGTGCAACAACAACAAGCAGCACAATCACAACCACAAGAAACAACAATTGTACAGCCATCATCCGTGGGCACCATGTTTACCAACGCTTACAACAAAGTAGTTACCGGCGTAGTTGACCTGCTCACACAGCGCTCGACCTCTCCAGAACCCGCGTCCGACAGTCTTTTCTTCAAACGCGCCTGTTCACCGAAACTACGACCGAAGAAGGTGCACAACATATCGAGTGGACGGGGCAGAGGCAGAGCGAAGTCGCAGTTAAGGAGATCCGGCGTTAGCCAGAAACGGCATCGCAAGGAGCGCAGTAGGTACGACCGGTCGGAAGACATTAAGAACGACATTGACAACTGGGAAGAAATAAACTATTGTACTACCGACGACGAGGAGTGCGCAGAGGGTGTTGATATGTGCGACTTCGGTGGCAAGCATTTCGAAAAACACGTTACGGATTTCACACTGGCGGACGTCCACCCGGAAAAGAAAAAGAAGAAAGGAAAGAACCGGGAATGGGCGCAGCTGACCGTCTCCATCAGTCTTCAAGAATTGAACACGGAGGATGGTATCAAAAACAGCTTCAGACCAAGATTATTGTCCGAGAGCTCCGTCGAATCGGACGATAGCTATTGTATTATATTCGAGGACGACGACAGTTGCAACGAAGACCCAGCTTATGAGACTGAGGATAAAAGTTGTTTGGATAGCGAAACTGAGAGTGAGACTGAGACCGAAACTGAGAACGAAAATGAGGATACCGACGCCAAGTTGCATCCCTCCAAGGTAATTCAAGTTATATAAGTTTGAGGAAAATCTGTCGAATTTTAAAGATATATAAATATATCGGGGGAAATTCTAAGAAAAAAATCCTATTGCAACTTTTCGATCCGATCAATATTCATTGAGTAATCATCGATTGAAAATCAGCCGAGCGGGCCAGTCAAGAGAAAGCTAAAGTAGAGCTTCACTCCACCCGACTGATGCTTCGCTTCCTGCTATAGCTCTCTCCTGATTGGCCCGCTTTCAATCGATGAAAACAAAATGAATAATGGTCGAATCGAAAAGTTGCAATAGGATTTTTCCCTTAGAATTTTCCGCTCTATCCAATGCCGTAGAGCCTGTCCTACTTCCCTTTAACATACTGTGTGTGTATATATGTATATATATATATCCTATTAAATTCTAAGGGAAAAATCCTATTGCAACTTTTCGATTCGACCATTATTCATTTTGTTTTCATCGATTGAAAGCGGGCCAATCAGGAGAGAGCTATAGCAGGAAGCGAAGCGTCAGTCGGGTGGAGTGAAGCTCTACTTTAGCTTTATATATATATATATATAGATGTTTATGATGTTTATGTTTATATATATAATCAGTATCAATAAGATGTTGAAAAATATGTTGTTTATTTACCAATTTATATTGTTATAACATTAATGTGCAATGAAAAGATTAAATATTGTATGTAAAAAAATCGTAATTTTTAAAACTTGCAAAAAATGCAAAATACTTTTTAAAAAGTGATATTAAGATGTAATAGCTTAAGCACAACTTTTTAAAATTTAATTAATATCCTGCATGCCGTAAATAAGCGACAAATGCTATATGCAATTATACTCTGGTAAACGTTAAATTCGTCGTGATATCGCCAACTGTGTAAACACTGCTAATTTATCGCCTCTTTTTTTTGTTCACAGGTGCGCTTCGACCCCACGCCGACCGTTCATCAGATGATCCAGTGGAACTATGCTTACAGAGCCGCACGCCGTGGCCCCTGGGAGGAAATGGCGCGCGATCGGGAACGATTTCGCGGCCGCATACACTGTATCGGCCGTGTCCTCGAACCAGTGCTCTCCAAGCAGCACAGAATGCAGGTCTGGCACGAGCGTTTCGAGGAGTGAAACTCAAATATCTTCCCTATTTTAGCGAGAAAATTTCAATGATAGTAGTCTGTTGTATATTATGTGATGGACGGAGAAACGGGAAAAAAAAAATTGAAGATTTTATATTGGATAGTGTTTCACCTTTATATATGAGCCATGTGAGCCAAACAAGAAATTAAAAGAAATTTAGAAACAGAGCGCCGGCTTTTTAAAGTATAGAGAGGCCTATGGCGTTGTTGAGGTTATAATTTATAGCGAGAGATTTGCAAGAAGACTGGGATCAGAATCTTAAGGGGTAGTCGAAGCGTTTTTCGCTAATACCTTCCCGTATTTGTGAGGTAGGCAAGTATTGTTATTGCTTCATTGAGTACGTGATATAATTAATATTACTTTATGAGGGAAATCAATTGTTTTTACGTATAGTGGAATGTACAAATAAGTTATTTGATTCGAAAATTTAACTTTATAAACGATATCTATTTTCCAGTATTCGTATAAACAACGCTGTCTGTTAATTTTCCTTAGTAAATAATGTTAATGATCTCCAATACTATGTACTAGGTCAATAATAATTCTTTCCTAAATTGTTAATCGAGGAAGATGCGACCAAAAAACATCGTGTCTAGAAAATAGTAATGTAAGTCGAGAGCGATAACTCCTTAATGCTTTTCAAAAAATATCATATACAGAGGTAACCGCAAAATATGTGTAAAAAAATAAAAAGCAGGAGATAAGAGGTGAAATTTGTTAGAGTTCAAAATGAGCAATTTTTAAATAAGCACTTTTTTAAGCTTAGTGTGAAACGTTTTTTACATTTTCATGGCTGTACGAAGAATATGAAGGCACCTTTCTCTCATCCCTCTGCACAAAGTGCTTATTTAACAACGCGTCGCTTGTTTCATTTTTTTCTTTTAAATTTCCTCGATCAATTGTTTTGTTTTATGCATATTTTATGATGTTTATGTTCTCATTCTTTGTCTTCGCGATTGACTTTGACGCGATTTTGCGCACGAAAAATCATTCCTGAGTCAATATAGTACCACAAATTAATTTTTTTCTGCTGTTTATAAATGCAATTGCTGTATTTGCAAAGAGAAAGAAAAAAAAACTATAGTTCTTTAAATTCGAGATTAATCGAGCCTGTACATATATGTGAAAATTTAATATTTCCAATGCTTAAAAATTCATGAACTTCACAATAACATGTCGTTGCATAATAATTTTTACAATTACTGCGATTTGGATAAGCAACAGAAAAATTGTTTAAAGTAATGAAAGTGTCTTGTCGTTGTTTGAAATCCCAAGTCCATGGGATTTGCAATCTTGTGTGCGAGTCTTTTTCTTCACTTTTAAATCGTAATGTGCTAAAATAAAGAGGAGGCGTTTTAAATCGTGGAAATTTCAACGTTGGTTATCTATAGCGTGTAAGCTACTTGTTCTTTTCAACGCCAGCAAATTATAGTGTATCTACACGACGCTTAATTTCACATTGTATACTGTATAAATATAAATGTAACTAGAAAAAAAATATGACTATACCTATATTATTATGTATATAAGTAAAGAATTAATGCTAAATATGTATTTAAGTATTGAAACAGAAAGTACCGAATCGACGGCGATTCCGAAACTCGCTGCGGTGCAATTTTAAGCATTTTACAAACTCTAAAGTGAGAAAAGCATCAATTTAAGTGTTTTTTTGTTGATTTATTTCATTTTCTTTTTCAATGATTACAGTATTTAGGATCAATAATGTTATTTCAAGCCTGTACCGTTTTCGTGCGAGTTTCTCGATGGACGTCGAACTGGATTAATAATGTTTATGTCTATAGTGAATTAATAAATATTGCAAATATGTGAATTAAATGTTTATTTTTTTTTAATTTTACCCAATTTATCATTTTAAAGGGGTTGTTTAATTTTGAAAGCATCAATAAAGAAATTATGTATACTGATTTAATTTAATGTTTTTTATAATCATGATTGTAAAAATGTAGAGAATCATTATTCCTCTTGTTTATTACTTTTCATTTAGACATTACTATATTTTTATTTTACATTATATTACCTTATTTTTTTAAATTAGTATAAATTTGTATGGTTTGTTTTTATTTTTGAACCCATTAGTTTCTGTACTGATACTTCAAATATACGTATTTTAAGGAAAGATATAAATATTTTAACTATATAATCTTGATAAAATTTTTACCCCGACCTAAATTATTTCTTTAGAAAAAAATATTTGAATTTAGTTATGTATCGTTTAAAATATGGAATTTTTTATAAAATTCAATATATATTTTAGAAATATTCTTGTAGTTTATTTCTTGTAGGGAAAGTGATAATTGTATAGATCATCTGAGAGAACATTATTTAGTACATAACCGGATAACTTTACTATTTAATAACTTTAATGTTTTTGCATAAATCATCATTCAAGACTACTTTCTCTAGCTATAAGAAAAACAATATGAATTTGATCTTTTAAAATAGCCAAGGCATTTTCTCTTTGCGTGTTTTAAGCCTGCATGTATACCTTTATTACTCTAGTAATAATGCCTCTAATGATTTCAAATTATCAGTTCATTTTCATTTTTTTTTTTTACTTTTCTCGACACCGCGATAAACACTTTTCTAAAACAAATAAATGCGATCAAATTTGGTTTAAAATGAGAAAGTGAACACCTAATTGTTTTTTTTTTTAATTATACAGTGACTAGCAATAACACGTACACTATTATTTTAAGTATATAATACTCTATTATTTTTCGTTGCAGCTCATAAAATCCACATCTAGGTAAACCAAGCGTAAAAAGTTACCGGTGGAGAGTAAAAGGCTTTCTTCTAAATTCAATCGTAAACCTGGTTTCTTTTAAATTGTTAATTAATTGTAAATTGATGGTGATTTAGGTTAGCATAAATTTCTTATATCCTATTAGGAATTTGCCAAGTTAAATACAATCGACAAAACTATTATAAGATAAATGAACAATGAATCTTCATCGCGCAACAACTGAAAAATGAAGACTGCTCTTAGGTTTTTGTCGCGCTATCGAAAACAAAGCATTATATACATGAATATCTGCATTCAGCGATCGAAACGAGTCATTCCCAGCAGTGGTGCATTACATAAACAAAATGAAAAAGAAAAGAGTATGCGCGCGCTTAATTTTTTAATCGTGCAAACCACATATATAACGAAGATATAACATAATAAAGCAAGCCGATAAAGACTATCACTCGGTAACACAGCATATAGCGCAGCGATGCACGAGTATAAAAAGCAGACGGACGCATTGGTGCGTGGCCGGTCGCGTCTCTCGCTTATATATATATACACTCGTATAGAGCGGAGGTAAAGAAAAAATAAAAAAAGATTGCGGAGCAATTACTCAGGTGAGCTATCGCGTATATATGTACGGATTTCTCTCGGTCGCGAGCGGGCGACGTCTTCGCGTCGCCGTGTATCCTATACGTTATACACGCGTACCTATATATATTTTCGTAATCCGACAATGCACTTAATGACGTGTTTGAAATGGTGTCAAGGTCACGCGAGACTCGCCAATCTTCGCGTTACACGTATTTTCTCTCTATAGACGCCTTCTTCTCTTTTTTTTTATTGTTGTAGAGATGCGACCCACGTTGTCTGTATTTATTACGTGACAAAGATTGCAGATCTCAGCGTGCGAGGTAAATGTCCTGCGACTGCAGCTTGCGTGTCTGTGCCCGCGATGCTGATCTACATGACAAACGTGGTTTTAGTTAAGCTATTGTTATAGTTATTAGTTTTGAGTACAATTGGTTGATGGATGGAAAGTTTATATTGTTTATACCTGCATGAGTTACGTATTATGGGTTTTGGAGCTATTGAGATATTTGAAATTTAAGTATTGAATGTAATAGGCAATTTTTTTATATGGTGGTAACGTCTTCGATTATAGGTCAGATGAGCTTGAAGAAAATATGTTTTATTGCACCTGTACCGTGTTTTTCCCGCGTGTATCGGTTGCTGTTTATATATAAATACATTTTAATTATAATATGTTAATGAAATGTAGACGTGGCCATATAATCAGCGTAACGTCTTGAATGATTTATTTTCATACGCTTGAAAAAGTACTTCTCATTGCGAGCATTATAAATTAATTTTGAACGAGCATATAGTGTGAAAATTAATTAACGCTATTATGTGTATAATAGGTATAATATTCTCTGATTCAAATATAATAATTCAAAGTTAACCGTCTGGAGCAGGAATAAGCTGCTCCGTAGTTTTATCCATTTTTAGATTTTTACACTTTTTGCTGATCCCTTTAAAAATTTTAATCTGTTTTTATTTTCTTCATAGTTTCTTTAATGCAAAAAATATTGCTTACATTGGTTTTTTCTCTTTTACCAGAAGTATATGTTTCTATATTTGTAAATAGATTATAAATATATGTATTTACGAGGAATTTAATATGTTCATGAATCGAATTACTTTTAATGATGGAGGTGTGTCTATGCGTACACATGTTTACGTTGAAATTTCAATAAACATCATAACATCATAAAATTGTAGCGACATTCTTGCGATTGTTACTCGTAATACATTTTCTATATGACGAAGCTTTAAAAAAAAAGTTAAATCAACATATATTTTTCTACATTCGAGAATTTATTCCACTTTTACCTATATAACTTTAAACGTCACTACCTGTAAGCGTCATAACTTGTAACTGGACTTTGATTGTAATTCAAAATTTTGTAGAAGTGAGCATGAATTAACATTTTTCAGAATGACGTTGAGTTAAAGCGATTGTGAAGAAAGAGAAAAAGACGATTACCGCAAACGATCGTCATGGTACGCGTAAAAAGGAAAACAGCATCCTTACTTAACGTACGCGGCTAAAGGAAGCCGAGGACAAAGTTGAGGGCGTGGAAAAGACTCTCAAATGAAAGCGTGCCTTATCATTTTTTTTTTACAGATATTTATTAACGAGCCTTTGTGCAACATCCTCCGAGCAATTTCTTGTGGCGAAAAGAAAAAAATAAATTTCGCGACGAGTCTGGGAGACTCTGAAAGTCAACTCACGTTTGGACTATATAGAAGATATTAAACTTTAAAAGATTGAATTTTATTCATTTTCAGCAGCTAAAATTGCTGTACGTTCGTTAGCTAACAAATATTAGTCAATATAGGTGTATCTTTTGTAATTTTGTATAAAGGGTATTTTTATACCCATTTGGTGTATACAAATTAATAAAGTAAATAAATGTTTTTGCATCTTTTGAAACACTATACCGTCGTTAATCTTATCACAAAACCTGTGTTTTTTGAAGCATTTTTGAATAGATCAGAATGATTGACCTAAAAGCTCTTTACCATTAATATCTTGGAGTCGAAGAAAAAAATAATTTCTAGAAAGTTAAAAGCCCATTTATAAATGACACTTTTATATCAAGTTTTTATATCGCTATAATTTATCTGACGAAAAACTAAATTAATGTTATCTAGTAAATTAATTATAGGATTGGATTTCAATCTTTACAGATTTATAAATCAATTTGAATTTTTTAATCTCCATCGCACTGGAATAAGTTTGCAAATATTAGAAAGCAAGTGCAGATGACTCTTCTGAGAGTAAAAAAAATGAGTGTTCAGACGCTTCATTGAAAAAAGGTCATTTACACCTACTATGTCGTAGTCGCGGTTGTGGTGGCGGCGGCGGCGACGCAACGAGAGACGCACGAGACACCGGAAGAGGATGGGCCGCGATGTTTTGCAATTGACGATGTTATGGGCCGTTGACTGTATGTATATTGGCACCGTTGCGTGTGGTTATATACCGCATCGATATATATACATGCCGCCGGCGACATTCTTTTTCTTTTGTGACATTGTTAAGCCACATCTGTTTTCCATGAAATGTTTTCATTTTTATATTGTTCTAAGTCAGTGACTTGTTTCGGTGCTCATTGTTGCTGTCTATGTGTATTATTTTCTTATTGCGCTTTATTGCAGCTTATTTGCTTTCTGCGGCTTACTTTTCTTGCCGCAATTGATTTTGTAACAGAGTATTAACGAAGTATAATGATTGTTATTTAATGCTTATCCATACTCTCATAATTGTAATTTTTGCGCGTTTATTCTTCTTTAATAGGATTCGAGTTCTGCATCTACTTTACTTTTTATAAATTTAAACAGGCTTATATAATTATTTGTTTAGATAACTTAATTTTATGAAAATGTTGGATCAGAAATGATGTGTATAAATAAAAAAGATTTAATTGATTTTTTGCAAAATAGTGTAATATTGTATAATTTACATTTTAATAATGTAACATATGTATTTACATTTTATTAATGTAACAATAAAAATGTTATTACACTTCATTCCACTCTCACAATAATTTCTAGTAAATAAACTCTGTGATTTTCTCTGGTAAGATAAACTTTTCAGGATTCTCCTCGATCAAACAGCCTAACACTCTTGGAACAGACAACAGTGTTCCACTAATGATAGCTGAGAAAGCACTAGTTTTCGGTGTATCATGAGCAATTAACAATCTCTTACTTAAATAGTCACTATATCTCGAAATATGCCCAACTTCAATGTACTTATTAGAATGTGCTGACCACATTTCGAAGGAAACTCTCATGCTTTCTGATGGATTAAGGTCTTTAGCAGGTCTTATTACAATCTGATAATGACAACCAATCTCGTCGTAAATCGTTGAAGTTGCCTCTATTAACTTTTGAAATTCATTTTCATACTCGGAGCTGTTTTTATCTTCAACAAAAGTTAAAGCATGTACAATTGATGCTTGACAACCTGAAAATAATCCATATGTTGTTGGAGTGTTTGGGAATGGTGCATATTGTCTTCCAGTGGAGAAAAATTTCATAGGAAATTTTCTTGGCACTGAAGTTTTAGTGAATATGGCCAAAAGAGCTGGAAGACTGGCACCTCCAACCAAATGTAATCGATTGATCAAATAATCTTCTTCCACGTCATCAGTATTTTGCAGAATAAAAGTTTCTGTTAAACTCTCATGGTTCATACCACAACCTTCTACGAGTAAGCTTCGACAGAAATCAGGTACGGTTACTCTCATAGCACCATTCTCTTTTAGAACTCTACCACTCAAAGCTAGAACTCCAAGTTCAAAAAATGCTGCTTTATTGCATAAATAATATTGAATTGGATTTCTGTAATCTAATAAATTTAAATTTTTGCCAATATCTAGATGGTTTTGTTTTTTATTTTCTGGAACATTTGGTCTTTCACCTGCACTTATGAGTAGAATTGGGATTTCACATGGTGTTTGTTGATCAACTTCATTAGGTAAATTCAATAGCTCAGGGATCACGGTTTCTTGAAGATCCCAAACACTATCTTTAACTACTTTCCAATCTTCTTTTATAAGCTTAGCTTGATGCATTAAGGATTCTACTTTTTGTTTATCTTCAGAAGAAGGATTTTTTTTTGCATTAATACGTTTTATTTGTTGATTAATTCCAGCTCGCTTTTCTTCTAAAACATGTCTGTTTGAATTAATATATTTATAAAACTCCCATTTTTTTTGTAATTCTAATGCATCAATCTTTAAGCCTCTTAGAGTGAGATCTTTTTGCAGCTTTTGTGTATCACTGAAGCGATTATCAAAGTCTAGATCTGGTACTAAAAATGCAAATGTTTTATGTGCTTTACTGCCAGGAACGTATAATGCAGAAGCGTAAGATCTCTGAATAAATAAAAATTTTGACAAAATGCTGGGTTTCAGAATTTTTAAATTTGTATTTTTATGTGCACAAAACTGTCTTACCCTAAAGTATGCCATTATACAGTTTTTCCAAAATATTTAATAACACATGTATGAATATACACTAAAAGTTTATTCATCAACTTTCATATCTGCAGAAACTTTGTTAATATCATCTTCAGTTTCTATAGTTTGAATTACGCGTTTTTCTGGTAATACAAAATTTCCTTTTCCTGCAGCTCTCTCTGATTCTTCTATACTATAAGGTTCTAATTCTAGTGCTTTCATTCGTCTTTTGTGAACTTTTGTCCTAAAATGATCTTGCAAAGCTTTTTGATTTATAAAATAGCGTCTGAAAAAAAGTTTACTAATTATTAAAATTTAATTGCTTAGTATTTTTGCAAAAATTGAAATAATACTTCTCAATAATGAAAAAAATATATTTATCATATGAAAAAATACTAAAGTATTTAAAAAATTGTTATTAAACTCACGCGCAATGAATGCAGTAATGTTGAGCAGATCCTGGTTTATCCAAATCTATCTCTTGGTTTATTAGCTGCTTAGCATTTTCTTCCTTTAAATCTACGTCAATCTTAAAAAAAAAATTAAACAATCATATAATCACGTAAGCAACAAACGAACACGCGGTTTCGAATGTTCGCGCAGAGGTTAGATTTCTTTACCTCATCAAGATCCTTCGTTCTTCTTTTTGTTCGCCAACTTTTCTTCAGATGTAAAATTCCTTTATGATGCTTTTTACGTGCATAAGGCATTTCACTTTTACATTAAATAATAACAATTTTATTTTACTTATATTATTCTATTTGAACGAGTCTAACAAATACACTGCCGATTATATTATACGCACACTATGTAAGGTCATTTCATGTCAGTGTGTCACCTGTCGGCTGTCTAGCGCGCATGCGGCAAATGGCAATCGCGGCATCCCAAATTTATCTTTATTGGTATGGTACCTGTAGGGCAATTTTTAACACATAAGTATATAATAAATTCCGTTCGGATATACTTATCTATCTGTTATAGTTTTAATTAGCATTTAATAAACCAGTACTTTAACGCTGTACTGTACATATATCACATTTTACATGACGTGAACAGTGGAAATATATAAGTATAGCGAGAGATAGCGATGGCCAATGACTCATTATCAAATCAGCTGCTACAATAGACATGAGTTTTTGAGTCTGACACCATCCGCGTAAATACGTTATACGTAATGCTTATAAAAAGTGGCAAGTTAGTGTAATAGTGTAACGTGTTTTGAGTAGGCAAGTGTAGTTTTCTTTTAAAAGAAAATTTTAAATGTAAGAATAATTAATAAATAATCTAATTAAATTTGTTTCTAACACAGAGTGTAAATACAAAGTAGTATAGAAAATTCATATTCTTCAATAGAAGTCAGTATAACCTTTGTTCAATACTTAAATTTTTCAATGGGACAGTACATTAGTAAATTAAAAAATATGTCTATATCGGAGCCTGAAGTTCGTATAACGTATGATGAAACAAGTAATAATGGATTATTGATAAAACAGCAATACATTCCAGAAGAGTTATTATCAGAAATACTTTGCTTGGTCGATCACAAAACATTACTTTCTTGTCAATTAGTTTGCAAACGCTGGAATGTTCTCATTAACAGTTACATTTGGCGCAAGAAAACTGAAAAGGTAGTGGGTCATATATTACCCGCTGATGAAGATGCTCCTTGGACTATGTACTACTTTATTTGTGCTAAGAAACCTTTTAATAAAAATTTAATAAAAAATCACTCAGGAAAAGAATCATTTGCTCACTGGAATTTTATTTACCAGGGTGGTAATGAATGGCAAGTAGAAAATCCACCTGTTGGGGCACCACCGTTGCCTGAAGATCCGATATTTGAAGGAAAAAATTACTGCTTTGTTACTTCTTTTGTAAAATGTGGGAAGCAACAAGTAGTGAATTTACTTGACGAGGGTTTTTCAGAGTACTTATTAGACAACTTACAGCCCACAATAAAGGTACAACGTAAACTATAACTTTTTCATATTAAAACGAAGTAATGAAAAATAAATGAGTTTTTGATTTTCTCATTTCTTTATAGGTAAGCGAATGGTACTGTTGTCGTTGGGATTGTCCTGCTGTATATATATGTACAATTGAGTTGTTACAAGAGAACAACGTAGTATTAAACTCTTACAACTATACTAAAACCCTGGAAAATGAAACACAGAATCAATGGTTTAAAGTGAGTATGTTAATTACGAATATTTAAATTGTTTGAAAGCATTTTAAATAAATTCAATGTATATTATAGTTCGAGCATGAATTTAAAAATTATGGTCAAGGATTAAGAAAAATCAAATTTGCTCATGGCGGACAAGATAGGTCTTATTGGGCTGGACATTATGGCAGCAAAATGGCAGGAGCTAGTGTCTCATTGGAAGTGCCCAAACCTCAATAGTATTTATTCAGCTATGCCTCTAATTAAATATAAATTTTATATAAAATATTCAACAAATATTTGCTTTAAAAGGAATGTCTATGTGTATATAGTTTAAATTACGAATTTCTACAAAGAATGTACATATATAATTTAAATATTGTTAAATGTTTGTACCAATAAGTTTATGAACGTTATTCACTATATTTTAGTAAGACGCTTAGTAATAAAAAGAGCTTATTTTGATACAGTATAGATTTTTTTAAATTTTGAGAATAAAGGCCAAATATTCTAACAGTTAAAAATAACATCTATATTTTTATAAGATTATTGTTTGATGATCTTCAAATATATTTTATATGACAAATAATGTGAAACATTCTTTATAATATAGATTGTAAGTTAGCTGCACATGGCCATAAATGATTAATTAAATTAAGAAAATAATAAAGAACATTCTTATAATATACTGAAACCAATAAAATACTTTTGAGTATTAAATAGAGTATCAAAAATTCATTGACTTTTTATTAAAATCTCAATTAAAAAAATTGAGAAAAAAAAAATTGCTAAAATATATTATGTATGTACCTGACAAACTTCTATGTTTATAGAAATAAATATTTGAAAAATTATTAAAAACGTTGCATTTTTTATTTGCTATATTTCATACCTAAGTATATATACATATTCATAAGTTTAACAGCTCTACAGTTGTTCCCTGTTAAAAAAATAAAATTCAAAATTATTTATTATGTTCAAAAAGTATATTCTTGAAGACTTTGATGCATAAATATTTACTAGGTACATATTATGTTATGAGTGATTAAATTAACCCATTAACGACCAAGACCCCGAATTTTCAACATCTTTTTCAAGGCTTTTTTTCAACTAAAAAAAAGGTTTGAGAAAATTGTTTTATAACGGTGATACCGATTTTTTGTTAAAATACTCCTGCAAAAAAATATGGCGTGTTTTTCACGAAAAAAAGTTAAAAAATTTGGAAATTTTCAACTTTATGAATTTTTTTCATAAGGAAAATGC
>UELV01080747.1:0-16853 GCA_900490015.1 Megastigmus stigmatizans
TAGTAATCCTTCTCGTCGAGACTGTTACTAGTGCAATTCAGCACTGAACACTTCCTAATGCGAATACGTTTAGGATTTGCCGCGGTACTAGACATTTTACACTCAAAAATAATCAGCAATTCAAAATTACTAAGATTTTCCTATGTGCTCAATGCTAAAGTGTACGCCAGCGTCAGCCATGTTGGACACGCTCCCCCCACCATACCATCCATATTCAATCCCAATAGAAAAGATGAACTCCTTTCCAGATGACTATCTATTCCGCTCATCTTTTTAATCTTCTTTTTAATGAGAGATACATTTTCAAATAATTACTGTCTTATGTTTTTTTATAAGTAATAATATTTGTTATTATTAAAAACAATATTTTTTTTCCTTTGTTCTTACAAAGATAATCTTTCTTGTACTTGGGACAGTTAGGTATACTTGTAGAACAGTTTTTACACATAATACTTGTCATATTAGGTCAAATATAGACATATTATATTCTAGTAGAATAATATATATATTGCTCTAAGGGTCAAATACGATAAAGATATGCGACATGCGTACCTATACATATAATATAGGTGCACAGTTTAAAAATATCAATAAATGTAGGCTCAATCAGTTTTATAAGAAACTTACAAAATATTCATACATAAATGTGTTTATTATCATTTTATTTAAAAATATAGTTTATTATTAATTTCAAATAGTCAATAATTCTACGCAAAATACTAATTAAAATTGAAACTCAATTTCTTTTTTATTATAATTTCGTAACTAAATACGTATGTCCTTTAAGTAGATACTTAATCTAATACGATAATCTATAAGCGAAGTTTTAGAAAGTTGCAGGAATATGGCGATATAGTAAAGCGAAGCACAGTTAGATGAGAGAAATTCGAAAAGTATATTCAACGAAATGACTGCAGGCCGTATTTTTATTCTAAACCAGAAATATCAGCACGAAAAATTAATAGTACTGAGGATTCGATGAAGTTTCGCGAATTATGTACATAAAGTCGTAAAAATAATAATTTCATTTAGTTTGACACATTTACAAGATCTCGTACACTATGTTTGCATTGTAAGGCTATGACTAGCATACACGACTGCATATAATTGCATTAAAGCTGATTAAAATACTTATACGCATTATATTTTTTCAATCATATAGTTTATTTCAAGTTTTGATACACGTATTACAATGTTTTTTGATTAACGTTTCGCATTAAGTATTACGAAGCTGAAAAAAATGTGATGAGCATGCATAATTCCGGAGTACTGTCGTTCTTTTTCTTATTTTTTCCATTGTGACATTAAGTTTTTATACAGCTTTTTTTTAAACAGCCACAATATGTTTTCCGTACTTTCTGGTATATGGAGTTCCATAGAAGACATGATAGGTAACGCTATTTTTGTATCATAAATTTAAAATTTATTGTCAATTTTTGCATTTTTTTTTCAATGTATTTTAAAAAAAAAATCGGTATACTCTTCTAAATAAATATTTTCTTTTTCAGTTGATTATATTGATATTGATGTGACACTATGGCTGTTAATGCCGTTACTAATTACCTTTTTACTTCCACTGGTAATAGTCCTACTTTTGTACATAACTGCCTTGATTTTATATGTCTACAGACTGCATAGGTATGTATTTGCAATACAATTCATATATTTTTAATTACTCTTTAATAATTCGAAGAAGTAATAAGTTTTTAATATTATTTAGGCATAGGTTAAGAAGTGCCTATGGGACTGACTGGAGAAATGCATCACGTCATGTAGTTGCTGCTGTTTGGGACGCACATGGATGGATATGGCATGGTAGGAAGAACCACGAAATGTATCAAGAAGTTATTAAAACTCCGTTAGTTTTCCTTTTGCTTTTCTCCTTATTTCTCGGTTTTCTTTATTATAATAAATATGTTTTTTGCAATTAAATTTGTGTTATACTATGTAGTTTTTCTGTTTCGTAGGTTACGAAGTGATTGGGCTAGAAAATATTCCAACAAACGAACCTGTGTTGTTTGTCTATTATCATGGAGCAATTCCTATAGATCTTTACTATTTTATATCCAAAGTATTCCTATTTAACTCTAAACTGATCCATACTGTCGCTGACAGATTTCTATTTAAATGTCCTGGTTGGTCCATTATTTCTGATGTCCTAAAAGTAATACCTGGTACAATCCAGACATGTTCTTCAATTTTGAAGGAAGGAAATATGCTGGCTATTTCACCAGGTGGTGTATATGAAGCTCAGTTTGGAGATGCATACTATCAACTTATGTGGAAAAAAAGACTAGGATTTGCAAAAGTAGCATTAGATGCTAAAGTGGTAGGTTTACGTTTATAAATTATAAAATAACTGTATATAATTGAATAGTAATTATTATTTTATGTGAGTAGTCTGTAGTTCCAGTGTTCACAAAAAACATTAGAGAAGCATTTCGAACGATAAGTTGGGGAAGAAGATTATGGTTAAGATTGTATGCTGCTACTAGATTTCCCTTTGTTCCAATTTATGGAGGTTTTCCAGTTAAGCTGAAAACATATGTTGGTAAACCAATACCGCTTGATGAAAGTCTTACACCTGAGCAATTGCAGATACAGGTATTTATTTTCAAAATTATTCTTTCGGTTTATTATTTCTTTGAAATAACATTTTTCTATTTTTGAATCAGGTGGCTGCAGCACTCGATGATTTAATAAGTCAGCATCAAACAAAACCTGGCAGTATTTTAAGAGCATTGGTTGAAAGATTCTATGATTTTGATGAAAGTGAAATGGAGTCAAAAGATGAAATTGTTAAAACAAAATAAGAATAAAGTTGTCTTGATGCATTATAGTCTGTCAAAATCTCAAATTTTGGGATCAGAGCATTTTACTGCAAGTATTTGTGTTCAGTGAAAATGAATTGTTAAATATTTGACTAATATCTTACGAAATTAACCACATTATCAAAAAATTATCACATATGTTTGTTAACGTTTGTAGTTTGATTATTTAAAAGAATTTTATTACATTCCACTAATTATCTGCTTTATGTTAGCAGGAACTTAATAAGTGGTGTCTATAAAGGAAGGAGTTTTTTATACTAATTTAATTATCATATTTTTTTATGAATAAATGTTCGATCAATATACTCATGAATCTGAGCAAATTAAATGGTGTATGAAATATATGTTACTAATGTACTTACTATTTTGTTAACATTATACAATTTTAAAATTTATGACTTTGTCTTCGTTAGAACATTCTAAATAGGATGTTGAAAAAAAATATATTTAATAAAATCATTGAAATATTTAAAACATTTAAAAAATATATAAAATAAACTTTAATTATTTTATAAAAATAATTTTTTAAAGTTAAAAGGGTAATGCAATACATGTGTATATTATATAAGTTACACTTATAAAAAAAAATAAAAAACATGTACTTCAGTTAAGCTTAGTTTAATGTATTTATTGCTTTTGCATTCAACGGGTACAAAATAAAGGATTTAAAAAAAATGTATGTTTTTTCTTTAAAAAATCATGTTACTTATACAATTTTATTACAACAAAATCATTAGAATTCTTTAGAAGTACTTTTTAAAATTATGCTATACTTGCGGAAATTTAAATTTACCGCTATAGCAGAGACGAATCGGAAATGGGTATATTGAGCGCGCACCGCATTTTTCCTCCCAGTAGTGTTCCCACTTCCCACTGCGACAGGCGGAAGTCAATACGGCTGCATCGGCGCACCAGCTCTGAGCAGTTTAGTTCGCGAACTATTATGGGGAATTGAGGGGAAGCTAGCGATCCTGGTGGTGGATTTTCCAGTCGGACGATTCTTTCTCCCCTGTCGCGACTCGAGAATTCGAGAAGAATATTGTAAAGTCAGAGAAGCACATTTTTCTAGGAAAGCTTCGCATTTTGGATTGCAACTTTCTATTAGGTAAAGTTTCTGTATTTTTTAATCCATTTTATCGCAATTTCAATCGCTCGTAATTTTCATAGAATTTAGATTTAAATTCAGATTGAGTGATAGATATTTTGTCTACGTTTTACAGAAAAATACGCAGTCATGGGCGTGAATGTCGAAGTTCTATCTCCCGGAGATGGTAATTATTTTGTATGCTTTTCAGAGATGATTGTGTATGGTATACGTGCTGGAATGTACCGACGTCATAACTTGCTATTTTTGTTTTCCTGGCCCGATTGTGGTGGCCTTTCACCCTACTGCTGCTCTATAATTTCCACAGACGCCCTTATATATGTTTCGATGTCCGCATAAGCCAGCACGAAATCCGTATATCTGTATATAGAGTACACACATTTTAGCGTAATCTTATGCGAATAACACTTTTAATACATTCTACTGTCGGTCGAAGTGACGTGCTATTTGTACTATGAACGTTTCCATTTTTGTTTAGAAATTATTCAAACAATCTATCAATTTCATTATTGTTTACTTGCATAATTTAGTATTACTTTAATTTCATTGATTACTGTATACACTGACTCTTTTTCTGATCTAGTTAGCTTGAAAATGTTTTCTTTTACTGTTATTTAAAGCTTTAAAATTTTTGTTGCCTTATTCTAATCATTTTTTAACTATTTGTACAGGACAAACCTATCCTAAAACTGGACAAACTGTAGTTGTTCATTATACAGGTAATTTATACAAACTTGCATAAAATATGGTTTCATACAATTTTTTTCTGATGATGAATTTATATTAAGGTACCCTTGATAATGGAAAGAAGTTCGATTCAAGCAGGGACCGTGGAGTACCTTTTAAGTTCAGAATTGGCCAAGGTGAGGTGATTAAAGGTTGGGATCAAGGAGTTGCACAGATGTGCGTTGGAGAGCGGGCCAGGCTAACTTGCCCACCAGAAGTTGCTTACGGATCACGAGGACACCCTGGCGTATATCCTTTACTACAATTTTTATGAATTTTTTTATATTCTTGTTTTCTTAGATGCATACACAATACTTAAAAAAGGATATCATTTTTATAATAGTGGAAAATCAAATTTTATGTAAAACATACAGTTTATAGGCATATAGCAAATATTTACTGATTCGTACGCACAATGAGTGTACATAGAATTAATTTCATTATAAGTTTATATCATGATGTTAAAATAATGGTAATCGGAGATGCCATAGATATATGGTTGAATTTTTGTTATTTTAACTTTTTTGGACTTACAAAAATATTATTACCAAATTTATAGAATTTGTTTGATATCTCTAACATACGAAAAAAGTCAGTGAATGATTTTGAAGAAATTATATTAATTATTTAAAAACTTTTTCTTTTTGAAAAGGACTTTAAAGTATACATTTTCCTTTATTCTAGATATTTTTTATCAAAAACTTTTTAAGAGTTACTTCATGATTTCAAATAAAATTTCCCATTAATTTGTGGTCTAAAATAATGAAAGATATAAAAATTTAGCTACATTTCGTTGCATGCTTAAATAGCGTTAAAATAAGAATGAGTCTTTAATAGATTAAAATCATAAATAGCTATTGAGAAATAATGATATTAAATAGTTTATTGACCCAAATATTATTTATTATAGAATATTTATAAATATTTATTTACTTATTTATTTCTTAAAAAAAAATTTAACATTCTAAGAGTGGTTAATGCCCTACATTTTTTGATATTTCATAATTTCAACAATATTCATGATAGTTCATGCATGCCCATCTTTGGTATATAAATTCACTTATCAAAATGTGAAACATTTGCATCATTTGAATTTTTTTATTATGTAGTTGAATCTTATAAATATTAAAGAGTATGAAATGATTTAATTTTTTCAGAGTAGCTAACAGAAATATTTACAAATGCCAAAGGTCAATGTTTTGAATTGATCAAAATATGTTATTTAGTATGTGTATGCATAATTTATTAGTTTAGGTAACAAAATGTCTATTTTACTGTATTCATATTTAATAATTATTTATCCTTGACAACAATACACTATCCCACCAAATGCTACCCTCATCTTCGATGTCGAGCTGCTGAAAGTGGAACCTTGAAGCAATAATTACCATGCACTGAACCGACCAAACTATTTCATCTTGGCACCTGACAATTAAACAGCGCTTAAAGTTTCATTAAGTGACTATGCAAATAGTAGTCTTAAGGCAGATGGCACACTGTACAAGATAAAGTTCATTCAATCGCTTTATTTATGAAAACTTATAAAAACAAAATATATATCTAGTGGAAAGACTACGTGTAGGACATTTTTCAATTTCACTAAAAATGTCTGAAGTCATTTGTACAGTCGAAAGTCATTTATGGCTTTCAGTTTTTATAAAAGCAAATTAATGGAGTATTCTCCTGCTATAAGCGATTGAATTAGAACAATCCATGAGCATTTTGGAATTTTTAATAATTGAGTTCATTCCATTTACTTAATACTTGGTAATTTGATACCTTCTTTACTTTACATTTTGTACAAATTTTAAATATGCTGTAATCTATAATTATATATCATTAATGTAATCAGCAATCCGTATGTGACCAAATCAATAAATACTTTCCTCTGTCAATGGTTGTGTACTTTAATTTTTTTCTAACTAGCTAAAGGGCTAACATGATGTAATATTTAAATCTTAAGAAAAAAGGGGGTTGATAAGGAGTTAATAATAAAAGAAGTTAATATGAAATCTGTGGAAAATAAGTTGAAAAACTGGATTAAAGATAATACTTATATATATAATGAACAAGGAGTTATTATTTAATACGCGAGTAATAAAAATAGTGTTACTGTTTTTATTGTTAAACTCTATTTTGGTTGGACTTATGGCAAAATTTTTCGTAAAACGTATCTTACGAAAAATTAAAACAGCATCAGGGGTATAAGGTATTAAAATGCATTTTCAATATTTTCAATGGGCATTCTTTAATGTCTTTTTAGACAGATATTAAGTATTACCATGTCTTATTAATATTGCAGCCATTTAACAAGACTTCCAAATTTAAAATAATGAGTTTTTCAAATAACAATCTCAAAATATCACTCACTTTTTTTGAAAAATAAGATATTTTTTTAAGACGGCATTTATGGATGGCCTCAAACACGATTACAAACTAGTAAATTTATTAGAAATCAAAGTAAAATTAATAATGTGTTCATGAAATTGTACAAATTCAAAATAGTAATATAATCCTTGTTTAAATAAGTATAATTTAATTTTTAATAGATATATAACTTTTCATATAATATATATATTACATATATAACACATTGTTTTATTCAAAATGTCACATTTTTTAAGTAATAAATACTGTACTATCCTTAAGATAAAAGAATTATAACATAAATATCTACAAAACATGTATGTACAACTTGCACTTAAACTGTCTTTTCATTTAATACTTTAAATAATGAACTTTAATTTATTAGCCTTATAGTTTTTAAGGAGTGCAATAGCACTTACTAATAATTTCAATTATTTTTAATTGAAAATATTGTGTGAATTAATAGATGAACAATTCTGGGAAATGTATCTCATAAGCTGGAGCTTGACATGGTTTGGCATCTGATGGAGTTCCTCCTGGTATTGATTGACTCCGTGGCTCAATGAGTAAAGCATTGAAAATTTCAGACAATTTATTTTGTAAAACATCATGCTGTAATCACAATATTTAAATAATAAGTGTAAGTTTGAATAAAACACTGATATAAAATAAATAATTTGCTAACTTTTGGCTGTGTTTTCTTAACAAGATCCTGAAATGGAGCATTTCTGAATAATAGAGAAAGTTGTGCTCTTTTCTCTTCTTCTACCACATGGGTATTATTATTTTCTGTCAAAATACGTTTCATACTATCAAATGTCAGCTCTTCTCCAGGTAGTTTCTATTGAAAATAAAAATAAGAAATTGAATTTTATACGTGATGACTAACAGGAAAAAAATTACGCAAAAAATAAAATACCCTTGATACACCAGGAGATGATGATGCACTATCTAACTCATTATTTCCTCCATTAATATCACCCAAAGAGCTTCGTCCAGCACTATCAACCCATGAATGTCTAGAAAAGAATGAACACATATGTTTTTATAATGCTAAATATAATGCGGAAATTTTTTGAAACTCTAAGTAGTTCAACTTATTATATATATATATATATATATTCAATTTTAAATGCTGAATGATTGTTAGTGATGAGAAAGTGCTGAATACAAAATTTCAAGTTGAGCATTTGATACTTTGATGATACTTTGGGCTATCGGAAACGCCATATAGGGAATTTCTTACAATATATAAAAAGTTACAGCGTCAAAAGATGAAATGAAAGAAATGACCATTCAGGACGAAACGGGTTAAGTGAATGTGGTACTTATACCTTATTTAAATCTATAATATATTGATTTCCTTCAATCTTGAAATAATTTATATGTACAATATTAGGTCTACTAAGAAGAGAATTCCAAGGGTTTCAAGTAACGGATTTTGTTGAAGATTTAGAAAGTAGTTTGTTGTTTTTTGGGAGTAATGCTCAGTACCTGATGTAACTCGTTAAATGGACGCTAAATCACGAGATAATTGAAAATTCATACTCTTCTCCAAACATTCGTGAGTCAGTTACTGAAAAGTCTAGTGATTAATGCAAAAAAGCAAATTAAAGTAAACAAAATAACTACTGATTTTTTTTAAGTTCAAGAAATGGTAAGAAACTTCTTAATAAAAGACATTAGCGACTTATATAAAAACTGAAATTGAAAGCATTTTACTTTTTCGTAATAGCTATGAGATTTTCTGGTTGTTGAATTACAGAGGTTGATTAAGGAGCATATGACGAGTATTTAGGAATTGAGATTCATTTTTAGGCAGAAGAAACCATTCTGCAAATTCCGTTTTTTATAACCTTTGGAATCCTATAGTTTAAGTATTCTTAAGATATTAAAAGAAATATCTTAAATAAAAAAGATAAATTGACCTGATTCAAATTCATTCAAAGTTCACATTTGTTACCTATGTTGTAAAGAGCTGCTACTATAGCCTGATCCCTGTTGTAATTTTCCTGTCTCTAAACCAACTCCCTTTAAACATTCTGTAACAATCGTTTGATCTACTAATAGTGAAGTTGGAATACGAGAAGGTAGTTTTGCTTCATACTGTGATCGCAGATCAGGTAATAGATGAATTGAGTCTTTGGAACGAGCTTTAACAATCTTTAAATAATAGATGTATTAAAATAATGAAATTTTATAGTCATTTTAAAATAATTAAATATTTGTAAAACAAAATTAAGTTTTACCTTATTTGCATAATCAATAAGACTAGGTATATTACAAACGTTTGCAATCAAAACCAATAAACTTATCACTGTAGCATGTAAATTAAATTTGATTGCTATATTCATTTGAATGTTAGTTAAAGCAAGATCTTGCAAGCTCATAACAAGACGTAATATCTCAAGAACAGTTTCTTCAGAAGCCAATTCAACTGTCAAAAGGGCTAATGTTGTATAAATAGATTCAACATTATCAACTCTGTTGCTTGAAAGTTCTAAAGATTCGTATAACGCCATGTAAATTTCCGGTCCATGTTTTCTGATAAATATAACATCTGGTCTGGATGCTTTTTCAATTACAAGATCCAGCTCCAGAATCTTAACTCTGAAATATATTATTTAATGAATTGCTGCATTAATTAAATAACTTTTATTCATGTATATAACTTACGTTGGTTTAGCTAGCTTATTAATATTCTTATGTCTATCTATCAAAGTGTGGAAAATTTTCTGCACTAAAAGTCTCATTTCAGCATCTGAAGCTAAAGACATCCTCAACAAGGGTTGGAGAAAACTTGGTGGGAATGTTGTATTCAGATGAATGGTTTGATATTTTGTTCCAACCTACGAGAAAAAATACATGTATAAACAGATTTTTTTTTTTTGTAAAAAACTACAATAGTCATATACCTACCTTTAAAAGTGATTTTAGTAAAATACTTTGTAGTAAAACATCTCCTTTTCCAACCGAAGTTATAGAATCTGGTTCTCCATATGGAACTTTACTCATAATGAATTTCATTATCTCAATCTTTTGATAATCAGGAAGGTGATTCGCAAATTCACCAAGGGCATTTATAAGCGCTTCTTGATATAATTGCTCATCATTAATGGACGACTGATTTCTGGATACACTTACTCTCAGATGAGTTAATAAGGAACTAATTATTTCTAGTACGGAAGGACCTACAGATATAGAAATTTATAAAATTAAATGTTTCAGCTTACAATTTACTCTTTTTTCAATTTATTATATAATTAATACATACCAACACTTTCACCAGCAGCGATAGAAATAATTTTTGATAATGTATCTGCAATACTTGTACGAATTTTCGGTGAAGATTGAGAATGTTCATCTAAATGTGTCATTAGAGCTTCAACAACAGTATAAGAGTACTGAGACTGTAATTGAAACACATTTAATATTATGCTCATGTGTGCAAATCGATTAAATTTATAAATAACGTAATTTTAAAATCAATAACCTGAATAGAAAACATGATTATTCTGAATGTATGAATAGCAAAATAGTTAGGAACCCATAATGTATGATTATCTAAATGCTTCAAAACAGGCTTTATAACACATCGAATATGACCAAATGATGCACGGCCTACTAATTCCCTCATACAAGTTTCTGCAAATTGTGGCGGATCTGATCTTTCTTCGGTAGGACTCTCTGGAGTAGCATTTTCCTTATTTGAATATCTAAAAATGTAAAAATTATTTTTTGTATAAAAGAACATTAGCATGTATTTATAAAATATTCTAAATGCTAACAGTAAATTTGTATAAAAGAAATAATGCAAAGTATTTATCAATTTTACCTAGCATTTTGCATATTGTATAGTAGAGAAGGTACAATTTTGTCCATGTGTACCATGTTCCAAATGTTCTCTACTAAGTCATCAGAAACAGTTTTCCTCACAACACCCTAATTTAAAAAAGAAATGTTTAATTTAAATTACTATGGATAACTTTAAAATTTCAAAATAATTAGTACATAAAAAAGTTGTGAATTACCTGCAGTCCTTGAATTCCTGCAAGTCGAATCTGTTTTCGAACTGTGGCATCATCATTATTGGAGTGGCACATCGAAGAGTATTTTGATACAAAGAAATCGTAACGTGTGTGATAAGACGGCGTGTCTTCCTCGATGTTGGCAAACCTAACAAACTGGAAGACAAAAGCATTTTGTTCAACTGAATTAATGCATGTAATAAGGTCTTACTGATGCACACTTGCTGTATAGCAAAACTTGCTAAGCTATTTTGCATTGAAAAATGTTAGTAGAAACGTCATCAAAGGAATGTTAAGTTTAATATTCAAAGTAAAACTGTTACTCGTATTTTCAGAAAAAAAAAGTGAAATTTTATACTCACTGACTGTGTTGCTAAAATTTGTAACTGTGGATCTGTTGATTCCAATAGTTTTTGGACCATTTTTAAAAAACTTTCTACAAATAAATTTAACGTTTGTGCATGGCAGGCAGCTAATAATTGATCCATGGCCTCCATGGCAATAACAACAAATCCATTTCTTCGTCTGCAATTAAATGTAATACATTAGCAGTATTTGAAAATAAATTGAAAGATATCTAATGAAAATAGTTTCAAAAATCTTACCTAGAAATATCTCTAGATGCTCTTTGAAATAAATATTCACCTATTCGATCAAGTTTCTCTGGACTACTCAGCGAGTAGAACATCAACTTTTCCATATTATTTTTAATCAACCCATCCTAAACATTCATAAATAAAATAATAACTGTAATTGGAGAAAAAACCAGTAATTTTTTTGTAACTGTTACGTGTTACGACAATTTAGCTTAGAATTAAAATCCATGAAATGTCATTTTACCTGAGGATTCACAGGAAAAATATTGTCCACTAGTCGTTTGTACCTTGGTCGTAGTGCAGAACAGCACCAACAGCAGCCTACAAAAGAAATGGAAAAGTTCACCCTTGCTCAAAAACTTACTATAAAAATTTAGATTTGATAAAATTGATTGTTTTTCATTACTGAACATCTTGGTCGTAAATAATATATTTTCGTAATCGTAAATTCGTGGCTGTAGCAGCGAGGGGAACCGATCGAAAAAAGCTCGATTGATGTGATGTTACAATACAGTTTTATTCCCAGGTCAGGCAATATAGACCCCGCCTACGCTGTCTGCGCGGTGCGACCTGCGCCTTCTTCGATCAGTTCCACCGCTGCAATATCATTCAGATACGAAGGTCTGAACCTGACTGATGAACTAAAAACATTTGCAAAAAGATTTAGGCCATCTGGCGACAACTGCAGGAAATGTACCACTTGGTCCAGGTAACTAACTTAGTAATATCCCTAGTATGACCTGTAAGATATTAATATTATACTTTTGCTCCATTGGGCCTTATATATATATATATATATATATATATATACATGACGGGATTTATGATATGTTTTGGTTACTGCCAGAAGACTATTCTCTGTCTCAGCGCATGGCATGCGCAATAACTAATGAGTAATGCGTTATGCGTAAGAACTGAAGATTATAGGTAATCTATTTAGACCAATGAGAGATGAAAAAATTAATCCTTAGGAAAAAAATGTAGCGTTGCATGAAACTCCAACTACCAAGTGATGTACTTATATTTAATAAATATAGAGAACGGTTAATAAATTTTTATAAAATTTAGCAATACCGTTGCAAATTGAGCGTTTTTAATTTTCGAATAACTTTTTGAAAATTTAATAGTAATCGGTTTGAAATTCAGTATAAGTATGTCTGAAAGAATTATAAAAGTATGTGCCAAAAATCACTAGTCAGTTCTGTATCTTTATTACAGCTTGTGCAAAATTCCATTTGATTATTGAGAGCGACTTTATTTTTTTTTAAATATTGATTTGCCCATTTGAAATGGATTATTGGATGCATGAGAATTTGGTGATCACCGCAGTAACGAAGATATATAGGCTTCATTGACCACGGACCACGTTCGTGGCGGTAACATCCCAATAAGCAAAAATAATTTTTTTTTTAATTCATAAAGAATTCTTTTTGAATTCTTTTTGACAACAAGTATTCCGAAAGAATTCTTTTCCAATTCTTTATTCACCAAGTATTCAAAAAGTATTCAAGAAGAATTCTTTATGAACGTTTAATCAGTTTGAGAATCTCCTCTTCGCGACAGTTCAGAAAGTATTCTTTTTTTCGAACAATCAGAAGCGAATAATTGGAAGTTATGGTTTATGTATTTATAAAGTAATCTAAAAGAGTTCTTTTATGTTGAATCTATGACATTTAAAGTTGTCACAAAATATTCAAAAACAATTCTTTGGCATATAATATCAGCTTCATCATAATTCAAAAAGAATTAAGAAAGAATTCTTTTTTGAGACTAAATTAGAAATGCATCATTTTAAAAGTGATGGTTGATTCACTGACAAAGTACTTAATTTACTCTTTATAAGTGAGTAAACCACGAAGTTCTAAATAAGTTCTTTTTGGTTAAATAAAGCTTTACACACGCATAATTTTTATTTTATTTTTATTTTTTTTAATAATTATATAATAATTTTTAATAGCATTAAAAATAAATTTAAAAAAAGCTTTAAAAACTTTCAAAAAAGTAAGCATTGAGAAATTAGCATCGATCCACTCTGTTTGAGTTCCTTGTTTTGGCATTATTAAGCCATCTTTTAATAGCGTCTTTTACTCCATTTTCATTAAATTGGGCATCACTATACGCAATAGTTTCTGAAACAAATTTTTATAATATTTATATACTTTTTTAATAATATTTAAATTTTATAAGAGTTGTTTTCTGAGGAAATATAGCATTATTTTTGAATACTTTTTTGTTGAGTTTTTCTTTAACATATAAATTACAAAAAAAGAATGCTTTATAAATAATTTTTGAATACTATAAAAGTAATTCTTATAATGTGGTAAAAATAAAATTGTTTTTCTAAAAAAGAATACTTTTTGAACGCTAATACAATTATATAAGTAATATTATTTTGAGGACATCTAAGATTCCTTATAGAATTCTTTTTTCTGAAAAGTGTACTTATTGGGATATCTCCATTAGGATTTCAATCCGAGATTTTCAACGAATATAGAGCATCTATATTCGTTGAGGATACTAATAGAGTAAATTAAACGTTTTTTTTTTCAATTTGGGGTACCTAGCAAAAAGTGCACGTTTAACTGTACACTTCAATACATACAATTAGGGACTTTTAAAAATTTCTTCCCATATAGATTCTTTTTCGTTATTATCTTAATCGGAACTCATACAGGTAAACGTGAGTTTTAGTGATTTTAAATTTATTTCTTAGATTTTTAATGACTGTTAACTAATATTTTATTAACTAACTTAAAATAGTATTTGCAAAAAATCATTTTTTTGGTTCACAACAATAACGATATATTTTTTTTTTCTAATAAGGATGAAGTTTTTTACGAAGTGGATTTCTTTTCAGCTTAATTCGACTGGACTACAATCAAAGTGCTTCGATCTTTAAATATAAATACAACCGACTCACTAGTGACACGCTAGGAGAAGACTGCCAGGGACGGAACACATGAGCAAAAAACATGTCGCGTGGAGATCGAGTCTTTTAAAATTTTTTTATACCTACCAGAATATTTTACAAAGGCAAATTCGTTGTTTAATTACGTATAAATATTCTATTAATGTTCTTTTCAATAATCAGAAATAAATAGATTTTTAATAAGCATTTATAATAAGCTCGATTCCCCAGTTTGGGGGTTTATTATCCGCATGGTGCCACCAAGTATGCATCCAAACTTTGCGTACTTAAATTTTTCGTCATTATTTCCAAAAATATACGACCTGGAAATATCCATCCGGATCACTTAGAAAATCCAGCAGGATCCTGCTGGGAATCCAACTATACATCCACAAAATATCCAGCTTGATGTTTTTAACAGGTCATTATATATAATAAACTCAGTATAAGTAGATCAGTTCTAAGTGGTGTCAGACAACATATGAATATATAGATATATTGCACCTATATGTTAAGTTGCAAAGTTTAGAATGAAATACCTCAGTTTCTCTACAATTAACAACACTAATCCTTTTTGCAAACAATTTGCTATTGTTTATAACTATAACTAATATTATAACTATAACACCTTTCAAGTACTTACGAGCACTTTATTTCTAATAAAATAAACTTTGTTTGGTACTAATGTAACTTTTCACCAATAATCACGTTGATTATTATGTTATGTTAAAACCTATATATTGCACCTGAAATATTTTTTACATACATCATTATTATAGACAATTGTACTTATTTTAGATCTTTATACAATGCAAAATGTAATTTCTATCAAAATAATGGTCGAAATTAAAATTTATAGGTATGCAGAAATAACACTGTAAAATAGAAAAAATTACGAAATAATGATTTTTTTCACTATACTGTAGTTATTTATATCGGTCAAGAAATTATATTTTCTTTTCAAAATGAAATATTTTTATATTTTGTAAAACTAAAAACAAACGAAAGTAATTTTGCAAATGCAAGTAAATTATATAGCGCGTGTGTATCCTACAATTGCTGCTGCTGAGCATCGTTTATTTAATAAAATTATAATTTCATAATTATAACTACTTATATAAAATATAATTCAAAATAACTTCCATTTACCATTTTGCTTTCATTAATAAACTCATCGGATTTAAAATAGTGCGCGCTTTCTACTCTGTCGATCATAAACGTTGCCTACATTATCGACATGTAGGTACTATTACCCACAATTCCACATAGCATGAAATATTTCTAAAAAATATTTCAAGAAATATTTCAGTGAAAGATTTCTGGAAGATTTAAATCTTAACATGAAATATTTCGGAAATATTTCAAAAATATTTCATGCTATGTGCGAACAAAATTTAAATTAACCAAGAATTAGTATATCTATACATATGGTAACTATAGATATTTTTTACACGTTAGATTTTCAAATGTTTTAAATCTTTCAAATTCATTCGCACAGAATTAAGTATCGGTGGGTGTACATGCACCGCAACAGCGTAACCGAAATCCGAATACATACAACAATGTGGTTATTAGTTAGGTAGAAGTTGCTTACAGTAGTCTGTCAGAACTAAGACTCACAAGCAATCCGATGTGATAACTGATAAGTGATAGTAATATTAAAGTGAATGGATTTTCAATAAGCAGTTCACAGAAATGGGATAAAGTACTTTTGTTTTGTATGCTAAAGCAAATATTATTACTTAAGAAATGTATTATAACATCTCACATTAAAATTTCTCATTGTTTGACTGACAGATAAGAAATACTCGTGACCGTCTATTCATAAATATACATCAGTATCCAATAACACATACAGCTACAAATAACGCATCCACTGTAATAAGCTTTATGAGAAAATTTTATCGCTATATGTAAAAATATGAACGGTTCTAGAATAAAACTGTTAAAAAAGACAATTGACTAAAAATTGTTCAGGTACCCTAAGTCTTTCTATCATTAGCACAATAGCTCTACGAAGTTTCAACACTGTAGCTATAATAGATTTTAAATGACAGAAGAAATAAGATAGCTAAAACAGATATTATTACTTAACCCATTAACGTCAAATGTGCACGTTTGCTCATGCCCACTTTCAACACTGTATAGAAGAATAAAATCGGTCAGAAATGATCATGTAAACCATGTTTTCTGATAGATTTTTTAATGAACTTTCAGAATCCGGCGTGAAAATTCAGAAAAAAAGCTTTTTTGACCCTCATTTTTGAAATTTTAGGGAAAAAAACGTGAAAT
>UELV01080748.1:0-30015 GCA_900490015.1 Megastigmus stigmatizans
AAATCATTGATGGTATTGGTGGTAAACATGACTGAAACTAAAAGAAACAATTTAAATAAAAGATTTTTAAGTTTTAAACAATAGTACATAGGTACATCGTTTTTAACAAGACAATCTTTTTATGCTAAAGAAATTTTTGAATTTGCAAATAAGTAATTTAACAAAAATATAAAAACTGTTCGAGACGATTCCGTGTTAAAAATTACATAATGACTCCCCGCAATTGCCTTTTTTCTCAAACAAAAAGAGCAAGTTAATTCCGTGGAAGCGAATAATTACATCGAGTGTAAAAAGGGCAAAAAAGAGCACGCTGCCGAGAGAAGGAGGGGAGGCCATACAGAGAACGTTGAGGAGAAACAGAGACGAACACCGCTAGAGATCTCTCCGCATGGAAAAGCAACGCCGCGTCCCCTGCACACGAGCGCTCCTTCGCTCCCATAAAGTGTGCGGTACAACGTTTCGGATGCAAAACAAAACAAAAAAGACTAACGACAATCCTAACGTACCATAATTGTCAGTTATTACGCTCGGTTTTTTTCTGCCCCTCTCTCGACAAACAGCTAGGAGGAATCGGATGGAATCAGTGTAAGGTGCAAGACAGTCTCCCGTGTCTGTCCCCAGAGAGTAAAGCGATCTCTCGAGGAGGCGCTAGGGCTATATAAGTAGAGGGCGACCGAGAGAGAGAGAGCGAATAAAGACAGGTACAGAGAAGGCATATATCGATAGGAGCGACGACGACTGCCTATAGCCCCTATAGGTACACACGCGCGGCGTGTGCGAGGTGAACAGTGAGCCGCAGCAGGTAACTCGAGAAAGGAGAGATACATATATAGGATCGGCGGCGGCGGACACGAACACCGAGAGCACATAACACACATGGACTGCACACACAAACAGAAGAGAAGGGGAGAGAATTGAGAAAGAGAGACGTCGTAAATGAATCACGCCAACAGCGACTACCGATCGCCGTCTCGTCCTCTCGGCTCTCGCTGTACTTACTGTAGAGTGGAGGGAAAAGTGCAATTAACGCGCGTGCCCACGCTTTCTTCTTCGCGGTTCGCCTGCCGTACAGTGCCACGGCAGCCCTGACTCCCGCAAGTAGTCCTATCGATGCACGCGAAAAGCGCGAAAAGCGCGACTATCGAGAGAAGCTCTAGGTGAGATAGAGAAAGAGAGCTGCTCCTGCAGGAGAGGAAGGACACAGCAAATGCCAAGCGTCGCCCGACGAGGACGCGATGACGAGGCTGGTGGTGCTGTTGTTGCTGCTGCTCCTAGCGCCGCTCGGTCCGATCGAGGCCAGCACGAAGGACAACTACGCGGGCAGCAGCAACGTCAACGGAGCCGACGAGGACGAACTGGCGCGGGTCAAGATAGCCAAGTGCTGCGACGAGGCTGACGTCCTGCTCGACAGTGTCTGCGTCCCGATATCCGAGACCAACGAGACCAAGACCTGGAGGCCCGAGTTCGAGAACGAGGACAGCTACCAGGGCGCCAAGCCCGCCAAGGAGCCCAAGTACCTCTTCAAGTATGGACCGCCGCACTGTCGCAGCAACGAAATACAGTGGGACGTTTATTATTACCCGACCAGTCCTGACACTCTTGTCATGTTAACCAGTGGAAAGCTCAGGCATTACATACCGGATCAGACGGATGAAGTTGAGAAAGCCAAAGAAACCTATGGGATGGAGTTCCTCGAGCTGGAGGATGTGCAAGCCAAAGCTATCCACTATGACTATCCTTTTGGACACTACTGCGCTGACAAGGCCATACTCACAAAGGATCATCTCGTCGTCACTTATGCAAAGATCTGTGTGCCTAGGGCTGTCAAGTGGGCCAACACCGATAATCTCATCAAGAAAGCAATCGATCCTGCCTTTCATGCCATCGCCATGGTCAGTTATTTGGTCGTGGCTATTGTCTATTTTGTCTTGCCTCAACTCAGAGACCTTGTTGGAAATATTATTACGAGTATGACTCTGTGCCTTATTGTTAATCAGAGTGCCTCTCTTGTCAGGATATTTACAGACTTTGGAAACCATATCAGCTTCTTGATAGCAGGTAAAGAGTCAAGCATAATTGATATTTCTTATTCACCAATTGAGTTTATTAATGTTTTATTCAATTGTTTTTAATTTTATTTCAGATTCAGTCATGTATATTTCACTTTTGGCTGCCTTCTTTTGGTTGAATGCTTTAGGATATTACGTTTGGAATACATTCAGATCTAGAAATGTATTCCTGAGAAGCACCGATGGAAGAAAATACTGTTGTTATTCAACTTTTGTCTGGGGCTCGACTATTGCTATTGCAGCGACAGCAATTTTTGCACATTTTACCTTGGAAACGAGTAAACCTATTGTTGGTGGTGTAGCGTTTGCAGCTCAAGAAACTGTAGGCTGGTTAGGATTATCGGTTCTATTCACATCTGTGGCATTTACCATCATTGTTGATCTGTGCTTTGTGCTTACCACGATAAATAAGTTAAAAAGGATGCGTACTTATGGAAGAATACATCATAAAATGAAATATAGCTTTCGAATGTTTATTTTGATCTATGCTGTAATGAGTGTAAGTTGGATATCTCTTTTGCTCTCTTTACTGAAATTTGATGGCCTAGTGTACTGTCACATAGTTGTTAATGTACTTCAAGCACTTCTCATACTTTATGTTTGTGTATTTGGACAGAAAAGAGTTACATTTTTATTGGGCAAAACGTGCAATTGCTGTACTTCAAGTGAAAATGTAGAAGGTTTAGATTGGGGAGAAGAAATGACTGCAATTAATGCTGGCTATTAATTCACGTAATCATTAAACAAAACAATTATCATTAGACAAAACATTAAACAAAACAAAAAATTTTTACAGAGCATAAAAAAATAAAATTTTTAGAGGATCAAAGTTTGATAATGAGTAATTTAATAATGATATATTTTGAGTCAGTAAAAAATTATTTTATATTCATACAATTTTTTCAGAACTTTTAAAATTTGTTGTAATTCTACGTATAGTATTAAGAAGTATTTAAATGAAATAAGTTGTAAAATATTTTAAAGTAATTGTAATTAAGATTATAATTAATTTTGTACAATTCTATATTGATATAAAACAAAAAATTTATAAGGGACTATCGTATGATCGAGAAAGTTTAATTTAATGCTGCATTGTTGAAACATGAAATTGTATATCCCTTTGTATCAAACGCAAATTTGACTTTGTGATGAGGTATTGAAAAAAAAAAAAATTGTCACCATAAAATTTTAATAACGGTTGAACATTATTTTTCTTTGGACAATGAAAAATATTTAAAGTTGAAAATAAAGAGAATTTAAAATATTTACAAAATATATGAGTCATATCTACTTTAAATAAAATGTATAACATTTTTCCAGACTTATTTACGCAAACATTTCTTAGCCAACATTCCCAATTTCTGGAAAAATAGAATTTTATTCCACAAAATGGTTTTGTACTGACAATTAACTTTCACACTTGTGCCTTGAAATTACTACAACACAAGTGACCTTAAAGTTAAAAAAAATATGTGGCACTTTCGTATTCTTTAATGAATAAATGCCATACATTTTAGTAATGTTTAATTATAAGTTATCTTTAAGTCTAGCTTTTAATATTTATACTCTTTTTGAAAAAATTTTTAATTTTTGTATTAGCCTGTTTGAAAAAATAAACATATTTAAAAATTACTTACTTGTCCAAATAATCCACCCTCTGGCCTTTTTAGTAGGTTTGACAGCTGACATCTAACTACTAAGTGGCAATCATCCATAACAGTATTGAAGTATCTCCTAGTCGGAAGAAGTGCTTCTAAATCTATCATTAGCTCCAAAAATCTTTCACAATAATGAACTTTGTCAGGATTTATATGACCTAAAATTAATAGTTTTTTGTTAATTTAATTCATAAAAATTAAACAGAAAATTGTGATTCTACTTAAATGTACTAAAATAATTTTAATTATTTATTTTAAAAATATTGCAGAAAAAATTGTTTTTAATAGATTTTGAAATTTAATAAACATTTAAAAATAATAGTTGTTGAAAATCCGAATTACTATTAATATTAATATTTATAAATTTAGTTTTCTTAATTCAATATTATATTCACAAAAGGCTAAGAGAATTTGCTTAGTAATATAGTAGGTCTTTACTCTTAATCAAGTTGAAACAATTATTTTAGTAAAACTATAGATATACCTATTCTTCAAAATTAATTTATTACAAGTTGTATAAAAGCTGCAATAAAATAGATTTTTCTCTGAATCAAAAGCAAAACTAAATAATTTTATTCTGTAGTTTCTGCAACATTGTGCAATATTTTAAAATATCATGAAATAACAATTTTTACTATATACAGTAAAACTTTAAGTAAATTACCTTCTAAAGAAATACTTTCTAAAATTGTCATAAATTTAATCATCAATCTATGTAAAAATTTCCGTTCCCATTCTAATTTCTCTTTATCTTCTGGCTTATCCTTCTTTAGAATAGCTCTCCAATATTTCCTCCACTTTGGATACTTTTTAAATTCAAAGTCTCTTCTGCCTTGTTGCAAAGAAATCCATATTGATAATGAAACAAGTCTCCGTACTTGTTCTCTTACCAGAGCAACTTCCATAGAATTAAAACAATGATTTAAAAAGACAATCAAAGCTGTCTGTTCTCTTAAATCATAATCTTGTATACTTTCTTCTAAACAAGCTTCTAGAACATGTTGGAAGAAACCTTGAAATTGGTTTGGTAATTTTTCAAATGCTTCCCAGACTTGCACTCTTTCGCGAAATTTCTCATTCACCATGACAACAATAGACATAGTGTGTGCACGTGCTGCAGTCTCAGCATTGTAATTTGGCCACAAATACTTTTCCAAATACTGACTGAATTCAAGCATCATGATGCGTCGAATAGAAAATTTGGATACACATATTTCCTCGATGTAAATATCATCTGCTATTTGTGCACTAAATGGTAGGTGAGAGTCTGCCGTATGAGGTGCCCAGTATTTATTTGCGAGCTGTTTTAACAATCATAAAACATTTAATTTACAAATGATAAAAGAATAAATGATAATCTACAACAAGAATATATAAGATAAATCTTACTTGAGTTATTCTGTCTGCGTTAATTTGTTCAACCGTCGGGGCGGGATTATTTATTTTAATGGGAGGTAGCACTTGAGTCTCCATTATTAAGCCGTTTTTGAATTATTTAAACAATAACTGTATAAAACTTAACCTATAATATTACACTCCCATCTTATGGAATATCGCTATACGCTATTAACGCTATACTATACTATACGTGCGTGACACAACACTACACAACAAACATTGTGCAGGGTTATCTGAGTTATCGCCGGGCAGTCCGGGCTACAGCCGCTAGCGTTCGCCCTCTCGTGGATTTATTCAGCCCGGGCTACTCGCATCTCGTTCGCGGCCCGCGGGTCTGGCGGGTCATGCGTCGTTGCATGTGTTGGTTTTCATTCTTGCCGGGTGACCTAGCTTTTCCTAAAAGTTGACTCTTACGCTATAGCGGCTAGGTTTAAAAATGGCAGCAGTGTTAGTTTGAAGAGGTCAGTGTATTTTTCAGGAATATACTTTGCGTATTTTCCATGGTCCAGTCATTCCACAGTTATGGGTTTCAATGAAAAATCATCTTTGAAAAATTTCTAAAAATTCAGCAAGTTTTTCTGGTGAATAATTAGCTGGCATTTAGTAAGTCACATTAATATTTAATTTTTAGCTTTGTTTTGTTTTTATTATGGTTCCACCTGCATTACCTTTAGCGAGTTTACGCGGAGGCAGAGTGTTTAAACGTACATTATGCGCATACATAATGCGAATGTACCTAAAACGGCAAAATTTATATAAATTACAGCGAAAATTGATTACTCCGGTTTTATAACTAAAAAATTGAGAACAGAGTACACAAATAGAATCCAGGAATTGATGTGTGTGTGCATTAATTACCACGGAAATTCGCTACTTGTATGTGTTGGTGTGCAAAAAATCAATAACAATGATGATTTAATTGTTGGTGTCCTTTTTCACTGTACTTTAAAATTACTTCTTGCCATTATAAAAGTAGTTGCAGTAAATAGTGTATTGGTAACTCCATTATACTTTTTTATTAACAGGAATAGTGTAAATTATAATAAAAGTATGGAAATATCAAAAAGAGCTAGAATGGAATATGATGATGTACCATTAGATTTAAGCACAAAGAAAAGTACTACAAGTGAACATAAAAGAGAAGATGCAGAATTAATGCACTCAAACAAACTAAATGACAATGACATTTTTGTTGTCCCTAAAGTTCCACCGCAGAGTATTAGTATTTCTGATAGACTTTTAGCATCCGAATGTGCACTTTCCCAGAAATTAAGATATATAAACTTTAATTTTCCTGTAGAGTATGTGTATAATCCCATTGAATACGCGTTTCAAGTTCATGCGATGTATGTAACTAAATATTGTCGTTCAACGAAAAAAATCCTTTTCCTTGGCATGAATCCTGGACCTTGGGGTATGTCTCAAACAGGTGTACCATTTGGTGAAGTGAATATTGTGAGAGACTGGTTAAAAATCAGTGGTAACATTGGTAAACCGATTCGCGAACAGGCAGATAGATTAATTACGGGGTTTAATTGTACTCGCAGTGAGATTAGTGGACGAAGATTTTGGAATCTATTCCGAGAGCTATGTCATGAAGATCCTGAAAAATTTTTTAGACATGCATTTTTGCACAATTATTGCCCAATTGCTTTGATGGATGCTGGAGGTCGAAACATCACTCCTGCAGAATTAAAGGCAATATATTGCATAATATATAATGTAAATATTTCAATAAATAATTATCATTTCTTCTAGGGTCCTGAACAGTATACTTTATATGCTGCTTGTGATGAAACTTTGGTAGCTGTACTAAAGCTGCTTAAAGTTGAAATTGTTTTGGGTGTTGGAAGGTTTGCAGAGAAAAGGGCACAAACTGTAGTCAAAACAACAGGTCTCCCAATCAAGGTTGTAATTAATTTATTAATTTTGAAGAACAAAAATAAAATGAATAAGAATTCTTGTTTTAATTACAGGTACTATGTATCCCTCATCCAAGTCCCAGATCAGTGGGTAACGAAAATTGGAATGAGAAAGCTAAACTTAAACTTAGAGAGTATAACTTAATGGAATACTTTTCCAATTAAGAACATTTTTGCTATTGATATAAGTGAAATATTCCTATTTCTGAATATTTTTAATCACCAAAAGATCTCATTTTTTTACTTTTTTTCTAAGATATAAGAAATATCATCAATTTTTTTATTATATTTGTTATAATATTTTTATTACATATCTATGTATACGTAAGCTTCATAATGAATACTGTTGAATGGATGAACAAAGCATTAGAAAAGGCAAAGGAATCTTTGAAAAAGGGTGAAGTTCCTGTTGGTTGTTTATTTGTATATGAGAATAAAATTATCGCGACTGGTAGCAATACTGTAAATGAGACTCGAAATGCCACTCGCCATGCCGAGTTAAATTGTATTGATGATGTGCTAGTCTTTTGCCAAGAAAATAATTGTAATTATAAGGAAATTTTTAAACACATCGACGTTGTAGTGACTGTAGAACCATGCATAATGTGTGCTGCAGCGCTTCATCAGCTGCAAATTCGTAGTATAATATATGGCTGTGCCAATGATAGATTTGGAGGTTGTAAAAGCGTTTATGAGGTATCTAAAGTTTATAAATCTAAAATTAATGTAGTAGGTAATGTTAAAGGAGATGAAGCAATGCAATTACTTAAAGACTTTTATAAGGGTACAAATCCAAAAGCACCAGTAACGAAAAAGGGGCGCAAAAAAAAGAAGAAAGTGGACAATAATTGAATAATAATTTGTTAAAAGAGCATAACTTGAAGAAACTTTTTTCTTTTGCTAAATTCAATGAAGAAATGTAAATATGTTGCGACCCAAAAATGTTGAATATACTAATTATATTTATTTTCAAGGTATATATGTATTTATCAATTCTAGATAATTGGACTCATATGCGCTTATATGTTAATTTTATTCAATCGTTTTCAAAAAGAAAAATATGTAGGATATTTACGCTTTTTTAAAAAATGCTTTTTTAACAAATTAAAATTACAAATCATTACTGTATAAAGAGTCCAAAATATTTCTTCTTGGCACATTGTTAAGCAATAATTTTATTATCAAAGTACACTTTGATTATAAAGGAATAATTTTTTTTAAGTTACACGCGTTTTTTAATTTTATAATTAATATAATTAATGAAAATTTGATAATATTTCGATGTATGTACATTTTGTAAATTGAATAAATCAAGTTAATTTAAAATTTTAATTTTAATTTTAACATATAATTAAAATTTTTAATTTTGCTTTAGATTCGAAAATTTAGTTATTTTACTTGATACATTTTTAAGTGAAACAAATAAGAAAATAAATATTTTAGTAGACTATATCAGTCAGTAAATGAAAAACTTTTTTAACTTGTACAAGTTAAAACTTTTTCTTCATCAATTCTAATTATAACTAGTCTAAATAATTATTTTTTTTTAAATTGTTGCTTCCAATTTAATAAAAAAATAATTTTAAGTTAAATATTAAATTGACATGCAGGCAAAAATTATTTGTAGCAAAGTATATTAGACCATAATTTAATAATGAGTCGATGTATGTGCATTTTTGTACATTGAGAAATAATTTGAGTTGAATTTATGAATACAATTTAAAACTATGACAACTTTTACAACAGCCTCTAAATAAATACTGGAATGGCACCAACCATTTTACATTTTTAAAATTTTTACAGTTTATTCACACCACGTTGGGTCAAGTTCACATTTTCCTTGATACCATCTAATTAATAGTTGATTTCTTAAAGTGTAATCTTTGAGAACCATATCTTTTTTCTAAAAAATAAATCAATTAATTAATATTTTATTTAAAATCTATGGGCATTATCTAACTGCAATACTGATATTTACAATTTGTGGTGGAAAAATTCTCAAATAATCCATTTTGTTATGATGTTCCCAATAACTTTGTGCTAATGTTAGCCTAGTTTCTTCAGTGAAACAAGGACGGCATAATTGACACTCTACTCTAAAACAATCATCGCAGTTTAAACATACCTCTGGTAAAACCACCAAATTTTTATCAGCAACTATCATGTTCTCTTCTTCAGTACTTCTAAAAAACAAAACTGGATTAAAATGATAATAAATACTACTTTATGTTTCAAAATTTAAGGACATTTATTTAGACTTAATGTTTGAATTAATATTAATAACAAATGATTTACCTTGTCTTCATAGATTCTTTCCGTACTCTTTGTCCAAATCCAATTAAAGCAAACATATTGTACAAAACTTGCTCGTACAACAACTGATTTGGTGGATAATGAGCAGAAGATAAATTTGGTGACATATTCGCTTCCATCATAAAAACATTTAAATCTTCATCAATTGTGAAATCAAATCTGACTAGTTCAAAGAAATTTCTATTTCCTTTGAAACGTTTTGTAATTTCACGAATTTGAGATTCTTTCTGGATGATGACATCCGTAATAGCTTCATAACAATCATTCCACATTTTCTGAGGATCTTTACCCTTTGAACGAACATAAGCGTCAAAGGAATCTTTCATAGAAAATCCAAGTTTTGTATAGAAATTCTTGAGTGAAGGAACATTCCATATTGGCAAATAATCGTCTCCTACCACATATTTATCAACCACTTCTGGATCAAAAGGATAATATTTTACAGGACAAAACCGAAACAGTACATCTCCTTTATAAACGTAAACCCTTAATGGATCTACAGAAGTAATAACAGTGTAGATGCCTATATCAAACTTATACCCATCAACTAAGTAAGGTTTTTCAATAAATTCTTGCACAAACGAACCAACAGCCGTCAAATTCAAACTTTCTACCTTCTGTATTTTGATACCTCTGTGCGCATTCGACTTTTGTACAAAAGTCTTCTTTGGATGTTCTTTGATGTATCCCAAAAGAGCCTGTCGATCGTCCGGTATTTTGAACGCTGTTGGAATGAATTTTCCCTCCGTTGTCGAAAGATCGACTTTGTTAGTGATGTATCCACATCCAGGAAAGTGGTTGACCTTTTGGTGTGGCTTCAAATTGTTTAACGAGGAGTACAAAGTTCGAAACGGATAGTCGTGCGCCCAGAGTAAATCCCACTCGGATTCGTTATTTCCACGCTCGAAGCCAAGTCTGTCCAGTACTTTAAAAACGTGCTTCAAATATCCAGTGCTGGAATCTTTGGCGTAGATCCAATAAATCGGTCTTTTTTCTTTAACGCTGACCTCTTTCACTTGGATTTTTATTAACTGGGATTGATAATGTAAGAATAGAAAGAAGAGCATGTAGAGTATTGCAGGCGCGACTATTGCAAAGAAGAAGATCTTCGCTAATACTTTCACTTTGGTGTCGAGAACTTTTGCTCCTATTCCGCCTTCGCTCTGAAAATAAGCAAGAGTTCTAAATTATAAAAGACCGGGATTTATATTTAATTAAACAAAATCGAACAAAAATAATATTATAATAAGGCCAATATTTTTAGTTTCGATTTGACAAGATAAAAATTACGGTCAGCTATAGCTATTTACGAAAAAAAAAGTAAGAAACTGCGCTTTCTAAGAGTAGGATTAAATTAAAACATTTTTTATGACTGTCGAAGTAGTGTTTGAAGTACTTATAATCACAGCAATCCAAATTGGAGCTGCACGCGCAGTTTATTTCTAAAAAGTCACATACCTTCTTCTCGCTCACTTTGCTCCGCTCTTCTTTCATTTTGAACGTTTCAACTTTCAAGATTTTCCCGACTAAAGGCTCATAATAACTACCGAAACGTCGACAATTATTTTCTGTGCCATCGTGTCGCCGCCGCTGCCGTCGCAGCCGCCGCGTGTATACGCGTGTTTCAAATTATACACATTGCATCGGCTGCCGCAGAGTGAAGAAAAAAGTACCGTTGCATGGTTTCGTCCCCGCCACACGTTAAGCTCCTTGTGAGTGCCTTTACACACGGAAAGAACCTGTTTCCCCACCAACACCTTTCAATCCTCTCTCTAGTTCGGATTTTTTTCTTTCTCTGAACCTTTATTATAATACTTACTCAAGTCGTGCCGCGGCCGAGATTCCTGAATTCGAGATTGTGTATGGATGAGATTTCCATCTTACTTTGCAAACTATACTGTCTTTGTTAAGGAAACTTATTTTTAGTATTATAATGCAAATTATTCATAAGAATCACTTATAATAATCGTAAAATTTACTATGAAATCTCTTATTTCAACGCAAATTAAAGCATTCGATTATTAGCTTCTTTTCTCTGAGTAAGTATAGGCATAAGGATTATTTAAGAATATTGTATGTTTTGGTTTGCATCAAACAAATATTAAATAAAATAATTCATAGTTTGAATCAACGCTCCAGTAATAAGAAAGAATAATAAAAATATTTTTATTTATTAAAACAATATTATTACTACTAGTGATTTTAATTTATTTATTCAAGTGGATTATAAAAATCTCATCTGAAATCTGATGTGTGACTTTAAGATTTCAATTTATTAGTTATTGTTTACTATATCAGTTTTACTAAAGTTTATTCTTCAGTTTTATTTCTACATTAAATATAAATAATCTAATTTTTTTAATTATCGTGTGCCGCGGGATATTTCAAATTTTTATGCGACGATCGAAATGCCCTCTACCAACTTCCGTATACACACCACGCGGGTGTCGGGACGAATGGCGTTTCCTTTTCTTTGCGTCCGCTGACTCGCTTTGGTAAAGTCGAATCAACAGAAAACATGGGTTTCTCAAATATCTGGTACTCGCATCCGCGAAAATACGGACAAGGATCCAGGTCCTGGTAAGTTAATTTCCTTTTTATTATAATTTAGAAATAATTGCACTTATGTTTACTTATAAATCGCCTCAAGTTAGTTGGGTCGACTTTCCCCATGACGACAGTCCATGCCGTTGCATTTTCTCGAAAGTTCTATTACTCTCTCCTTTATACTACAGATATGATTAAAAACTGTTTTTATTTAATATTTTAAAATTTGGGCCATTTTTATAATACAATATCGATAGACATAACTAGGTGAGCAATTGAAAACAATATTTACATTTAACATAACCTCAAAATACACGTGATTTCCTTAAACTGCATATGTCATGTAACTATTTTTTATATTTTACAATATTCATTTTCATATTCTTATTCAATAAATAATTTTTTTAGCCGTGCTTGCGCCAACAGACACGGTCTCATCCGCAAATATGGTCTGAACCTCTGCCGTCAATGCTTCAGAGAGTATGCTGCAGATATTGGATTCAAGAAGGTAAAAATAAAAAATTATCTTATTTGTAAGTAGTTAAACTAATGAAAAAGTATTGTGCAAAAACTTTTCAATACCACGTTGGACAATTAAATTCTGTACAAGAGTTTAAAATGTATGATGTTGAACTGCAATAAGAAATTTGTTTAAGGAAATATGCTATGGTAGAAAAGATTCCTACCACATTGGTTTCTAAATTCAACGAAGTATCTAAAGTTAGAGAATAATTTTTGGAAAAAACTCAACACTTCAGTAATGATGTAAACATTAAGTGGTTCAAGTTTTATGAAATCCCATTCATAATTCACCAAGAATTCTGATGTCAAAAATGTTCGGAGATGAAAATCTGTGAATTACAGACCAAATTTTCAACGGCAGAATTTTCTGTGGATTGTGGATGGAATTTCATGAAACTGGAACCACATAATATTTACATTATTACCGATGAGCTAACAGAGAGCAATTTTTAATTCATTAATCTGTTCTCAATTCATTGAACAATAAACATTTATAATGTATAAAGAAATTATATAGAAAAGAAAGGAAAGACAATTTGAAGTAAGTAAATAAAGCAAAAGATAATAATTTTTTAAATGCAGTGTAATGATGCATAGACTTATTTTGAACATAAATTGATTACTGGTTAAAAAAAGTTTTTCAATACTTTTAATTTGTAGATAACTACATTATTTTGTATGAGGAAAATAGGTAATAACGTGAAACTTTATTTGTAGATTTCCCTACTACATTTATTTATTTACATAGATTTAAAAAAATTTATTATGACTGGTAATAAGTAACAAAAGCCTTACAAAAATAAACATTTTTACAAATACATTTCTGGTCATCACAGCTTATTTACATTTTTATTTTGTTTTATTTTCAGTTGGATTAAGAACTGAAACATCAGCTGAACTGATTTTGTGAAATAAACAGGTTTCACATTCATTTTATATTATCCCTAGTTAATTAACTTAAGAAATAAGAATGTCTTAACTGTATATGGCAAGAAATCAGTAAAACAGTTTTTAAAAAAACTTAACAATTGGGTTATCAAATCAATGTACAATTCCTCATTGCTTCCACATTTCCTTCATCCTCTAATAAATCTCTGAAAAAGAAACTATAAATTATGTATAGTTATTACAAGGTTTCAAATTTATAATAATAATTTAGGATGGTGCTTACAGTAGTTGCTTGAACAGCTAAACTTAAAACTGATCTTTTTGGTGCTCTGCAAACTTTTTTTGATCCTTCTTGGCAACACAAGTTTGGTAAACAATCTATTGTCCGTTCACAAGGATGCGCAAATATATCAAGAACAGCTGGGGGAGCTGGTTGACATTGTACAAATCCTACTAAAGTTTTTAAGGCTGCAAAAATAAATTGGTTTACAATTTATGTAATGAGAAAATATTTATACGAAATAATAATTAATCAAACATACTATCTTGGTTGTTTGTAAATGGTAACTCTGACCATATTGGAGCTGCGGTTCGACAATATAACTTTCTATCTTTTTTATCAGGACAGCAAATGCGATTTAACCCTTCACAATCTGCATCTTTTGAGCATCTTTTCACAGGCAATCTTTCAGGAAATGTATACAATGGACATTTTCTACGAATACCCAGAATATCTGAAACAATAAAATTGATGTTAAGCTTTATATTTAAATACATTTTTAGGCAAGATTATATTCAATTTATAAAAAATAATTTTTAATAGTATTTTTTATTATGCACCTATATAATAATTATGGTAAATGCAAGCGTGAGGACTAGTTAATAAATGAATTTAATATTTAGAATTTATATTATTCAATTTGTCATTAGCGCATTTTAGTAATTAAAAATGTTGAATTATGAAAAGAACTCTTGTAGATGAGTAAAATGAATTTTAAAAATCCAATTAAGTATGCAAATTTCTATGCTCCATTTTTCTTCTCAAAACGATAAAAAGCAGCAAGTGGCCGTAGAAAATTCTTTTTCCTGTTTAAAAAAGAATGCGCCAAGAGAGACAATCCCAATTGACTATAATATAAGCGAACAAAGCGCACTTGCCTACCTACATTTCAGAACTGGCCAATCATTGCGGAAATGTTTGCATAATTTCGACTGCAAAATTATACAGCGCTGCAAGAGAGAAGCAGTGAGCCAACGGTAAACGGCACGCATTTACAGGAGGGCCGGGAGAGAAAACCGCACATTTTCAGTCAGCGCACAGTGTGCACAGAGCAGACAGAGCCACATAGCTTTGCAGTCTGCAGGAGTTGTCGATCCCCAGTCTGGCTGTGGCTACTGATTTGCATAAGCCTCAAATGACCTAAGCCTGAAGATGGCAGCACGTGTGCCTCGGCAGTCAGCCCATTCGCATATAGGTACTACCTATATAACCTCAGTGGCTCGGCCAAAGTAAGCCCAGCATCGCGCACATATACGAGTATACAGCGTCCTCTTGAAGCTCTTTAAACTCTTTAGTTAACAGCCAGGGAATGTGTGGCTCTATCCTATTCCAGAAACGACCTTATCAAATGTCTTGTATATCCGCTTTATGCATCCAGCAGCGACAATAGCGCACGTACCTGTATACATATACGGTGCACCGATAGTTGCTACAGGCATATATAGATGCCTTTTTCAGGCCGTAAAGATTTTTCTCTCCCCACCCACTTTACCCTTTCCCTTTCGACTTTGGAAAACAAAAAAAATGAAACCTCAGCAGAGGCCAGCCACACGAAAAATAACAAAAGATCCGCAGAGTTCTGCTCTTTCTCTCGAGCCTTTAAAAGCCACGGAGAGGATGCATCCGTGGTGGTACGAAATTCGCCGCGAAGGTGCACTGGCAAAAAGAGAACGAAGGTATAGGAGAGAGAAAAAAGCAAACGGTTAGCGACTCGTAAAACGAGTCTCGTGCAGCGTGTGCTGCACTTTGCGTGCGCGCGCGCGTGTGTGTGTGTGTATACATAGGTATACTTCGAATGTACATGTATATAGCATGTACACTCTGGCGGCGGAGAGTCTGAGAGAGAGAGAGAGAGAGAGAGAGAGAGAAAGCATTGGAACCAGTCCTCGCGAGCGATCACCTTGAGATGAATTTGAAAGGTGAGGACGCAGGTTTCGAGTGTGTATATATATATGTATAGTGCAGTATAAGGTATATAAGCTAGTTCACAGTTGCTCCGGGGCGTAATAATAATAATCACTGCAGAATGGCTTTTCCTATTTCGCGAGCCACAGCAGCAGCAGCAGCAGCAGGGAGTTAACGAACGGGGGCGATAATTGATTGGCTTTTGGGTCGAATAATAATGCTAGACCGCGCGCGACCAGCGATTATTACGGTCGACGCCGACGCGCGCTGGCTTCTCTCGAATGCCTTGCTTGTTGCTGGGGCTATTTTAGCGACAATCGCACAGATTAGGAAATTATATTGTCGATGCTACGTATTGTGTCTGCGTGTATTATTTGAGATCGATCGCTCGATTTCCTTGCTTTTCTTTTCTCCGAAGGCGCGTTTTTTTATCGGGCAGCGACGGACTTTTCCTCTTTCTTAGTTGGCTGCGATAAGGAGATTACAGCCTATAGATTAGGTTCTTTTATAACGTGCCGAGGCGTGCGAGTTTAATCAAGGTTTATGATCTTGCCATCGAAGCTTTCTTTTCTTGAGCGATTTTTAAGCTTCTCACACGCGACCTCTTGCGCGACTCGTAATTTTTGCAGAATGCCCCGATGTTTTTATTGGATATCTAGGTGCAATGTGTAGTCTTGATCCGTTTAATAAGGTTTTTGTTCTTAGTTGCTTGCGTGTGTGAAAATAGAAAATGAGGTAAAGAAAGTGGAAAAGATCGGGGTTAGAGGTATTTACGATCAGATTTAACCGTTAGAACTTTTCCGTAAAACTAATCATACACCAAAGTCTGCGTTTTAGATCTAACGAGAATATAGTTTTCGTTTTATGAAGTACTTATAATGTTGTTCAATAACATAAAAAAAAAATAACGTGGAGTGTAATATTTGTAGAATTCTCTAGTTCACGTATAATATGAGTTATCTTTGCTTTGTTGGTTCTGCGACAACTTTGTTTTATTCAAGTTCAGAAAGCGTCGAAATGTTTGTAAATAAAGACTATAACTCTAAAAAAGTCCTAAGCCTTAACTCGCTTGTTTGTAATAAAAATTTTATTCGAGATTCCTTAAGAGCTATAGCAGGAAAATCGTAAAATACGAGTGAACATCTTGAAAGCACAATAAGCCCTAAGGACTAAAATGGTTTGGCTTCATTTGTTTCTTTAATACGGTCTTATCAACGATATCGAATAAGACCTCAGAGAAAGTTTTTTAGCATACGCACTGATAATGAATTATTTAAAAAAAAATAGCTTATGACATCACTGTTGTTAATTCTAAAAAAATCATTGAATCAGCTGTGAAATCTTCATTTTAAGATACGATGTTTGGAATTAACGCAGCAAATCTATAAACTTCATCGTCTCACACAATTAACTGTAATTGCGGGAATTAAAAAGAAACTCTACTTCGTCTGCTATTAGATTAAAAAGTATAATTATGATAATTGACTCGCCGATATACCAGATTAATTCAACAGCTGCCAATCGCGTTTAAGAAAAGCTTGCGCATAATCAATGGGAGCTCGATTTAACAATTTAGAAAATATATAGGCTATACTACTTAATAGTTCTGATAAAAAGTCAAGTTTATCAATGTAATTTGAATAATTTGCAAATTTTATTTCAGGCGGTTTTAATCAAAAGTATGGAAACAGGATAAAAATACAAAGCTCCTCAATGCTATCTTTACATGACCTAATTAAAAAATGTGTAAAAATAATTATGTAACCGCAGCTTTGAATTCACGTGTATGATGAATATTTCACATATACTTTTAATAACAGATGATAGATGATATTAACCGCACGCACTCCAATTAGTCGGAATTTTAAATACATAGAAACCTGTAACTATTGTAAATTCAAACCGCTGACGTGCAGCGAACGAACTTTGGTGAATTAACAAACAAAAGCAAACGAAAACCATACGATGATGGCAAAATTAATCCGCACAAGAGATTTGTATCAGTCGGTAAAGTATATTCGATTTAATCTATCCTCCGCGGAAAAAGGAAAGTGGCCCATAATGAACATGATTCGAGAGGAAAGGTAAAGGAAAGGAGAGAAGAAATCTCGTAATGTCTCGCGGTGTCTCATTAAGGAGCGGCGCGCATCCCGCGGAAAGTAATCGAATTCAATCTGCAATTACCCAAGGACTGCCTGCAGGAAGCCGTATATATATATATATAAATGGCTCGGTGAACGAGGCCCCCAAATCGTTCCTCTTTCTCCTATGCTCACTTTCGAGATATTCCGCCAAGCCGTGTTCAGTGCAAGTCGGCAGATTTCCCGAGGAAAGTTCGCACCGCGCGCGACTACTGTATATATATGTATACGCTGACATCATTTCGCGCACATTCACCTGTGCGTGTCTGTCTGTCTGTTCGAGAGACGAGTTCCACAATGTCCAGTTGGCTGTAGAGTGGAAAAACTAAAAATCGTTCCTCCAACAGTTTCAAATGTGTATTAAGCAAGGTATAAATCAAGATTTCTTATATATTCTTACATATATATAAGAAATCTTGATTTATACTTTGTATAATGCACATTTGAAACTGTTGAAGGAACGATATATATATATGCGCGTGTGTGTGTGTGTGTTGAAGTTTTGAGAGCTGAAAACTTTCGGTTTCGGCAAACACCAATGTTCATTCGTCTCGCAAACTTTTCGACCGAACGATTTGGTGTGGAATTTTCCATACAACGTCTATACGTGCACATATATATAGTATAAGAGATTGAAGTGTAGCGAATAAGTTTTTTCACCTTTCCTAGGAGAATACACGAGAAAATTGAGAAAAATGGAGAAATTTATCAGGAAAGAAGATTCGGAAGAAAATGTAAATGTATTTCCTCAGAGACATCGGATTTTTCTTCGTTCCAATGACGAGTACTTATATATGTTTGGGATTCGGGTATATATTTCCGCATAGCGAAAAATTTCCAATTGAAAGCGAATGATTGGTTTAAACGATTTATCAAATCTGTATACACTTAGAATGAGTCTGCTTGAAATATTAGTAAGTACTTGCGAGTGTGTATAAGATGGATAATATGTGTTTGTACATTTTGATTGAATGTGTATTTCTATTTTCGAAAAATTGAAATATTATACTCTATTTATGGCTGCTCTAGGCATTTAAAATTCAGTCATGCACTAGGTTATTTAGATATATAAATGATATAGATTGTAATTGGATAAGCAAAACTGAAACGTGCTGTCATGGAATAATGTTGCTCAGAAATTATTAAATCAGTATCGATTAGGTCTGTATATAATAATTTAATCATCAACCTGGAATATATGATTTAAGTTATATGCTGCACAGAGAATATCAATTCTCTATTTAAAGCTAATTTTGATTAATATTTAAATATTATATGAACTGCAGATATTTATAAATCTTCGCGCATACAACAACCACTCATATATTTTATTATTTTCATTTAAATACTTCAACTCTTACCAGTCTTACCAAAAGCATTAGATTAATGAATCCATAATAAAAGGCTGAAACGCTATAAATACTCGAGAAATCTTGATATAAGCTAATAGTATATATTTTCCCTTGGCACATATCTTTTTTTAGAAGACTGCAGGAAAGCTCGCCGATTCACACGCGCGACCTTGAAAATGACGAATTTAACGTCGTCCCGCAAAGCCCACGTATATTCGCCGTGACGGTGTACACACACGTTATACTCAAAGAAAGTCGTGGGCAATAATCCGGTATCATCACCTTTTACCTCCCTATACAGTATGCATGTATATAAGTCTGCGTCAAAGTAACGAGAAAAGATGATGGGATCTCGAGGTTGGCAGCTCTAATATCAGCTGTATAGCCTGTAGCACACGACGACAGAGGATTTGCCCGATATACATATATACGCGAAATATATAGGGGGATATTATAAAGCTATTCTCCGGTGCCGCGGTCTGATCCCGCGAAATTTTCGAGATGCTCGAGGCACATGACAGGCAGCCGATGAATATAGAGAGGCATCGCGCATATCGATTTTCAAAGTGAATTGCATCGAAGGTCGTCGCTGCTTCTGTCCCCTGTCGTTCGCCGATGTATCGCACACACACACACACACACACACACATGCACGCAGAGACGCGCATGTAAGCGTGGCGAGAACAAAAATCGGAATTTTGCGTGTAAGGGGGTAAAACGTGCAGGCCAAGCTAGTTATCGATTTCTGTTACAAACGGGCGTAATAAGAAACTTTGCTCGAGCGCCTGTTTAATGCGACATCGCGGGAGATTCATGGCCTTCTAGAAGTGTCTAATTAGCTATATAGTTTTGATTTAGTGTTATCGGGCAGATCGCTCGATTGGAAATTTAAAAAAGAGCCATAGGATAAAGTTGTTTGCTCGCGAAGATAATCCGTTTCTCGAACTCGCCTCGTAAAGTCAATTCCGCGAGAACTTAGGTATATTTATTAGGATCGATCCGGCGTCTTAATTGCGAACTCGGTCGCTTATATTTGTCGCCGCACCCTGGAAAGCAAGCAAGAGACAACGAAATTTTTCAGATTTTACAAAAAAAAAAAGAGAGAGATGCGCAGATTGATTTAAAAGCTGTTTTTTGCTGGAAAAATGAATTATCAGCTGGTGTGTGGAGGTGAGCTCGATCGGCTGCAGCTATATGTTTGAGGGCGCAATTACACGTTGTATATAACTTTCTTTTTTAATCAACTTTGTGCTCTTGGCTCTCTCTCTCTCTCTCTCTCTCTCTCTCTCTCTCTCTCTCTTATTTCTTACTTATTCATCGGTGGTGCTGCTGACGGTGAGTCGGTCGTCTTAGTTCGTCTTTCGCGTCGCTCTACTATACGTGTATATCGCGCCTCTCGCGAATACTAATATTTCATCGTGGAGATGAGGCTTGGAAAACTTTAATCATCGCCATCTAATACATATATTGTTATCACTCGGTGGAGATAAATTCCCTTTGTGCATACATCGCATACACACATTTCCCCACACGCAGTTGGTTATATATCGAGCTTCAGCTCAACCAGAAGGATGAGCGCGTTAACCAGCTAAGAATACAAAATAAAAATCTAAGCGTACACGAGGACTCTGCTGCGCTTCTCGCGTGTATATATTTTGTTCGACTAAAGTAGCGACTGATCATCTCCGCTGCTGCTGCTGTTGCTTTGATTGCAGATATTTCGAATCTGTGCGTTATTCTCGTCGAAAATCGCTATTTATATACCAGAGAGAGGAGCTGAGGATATAAAGAATTGGCGCAGCGCAGGAAGTTATACAAGTATCGATATTGGTGGTGCTTTTTTCTTATTAATACCACGGAATCCTCGCTGCAATCGCGGAGAATATTGACCTATTTCGGCTGTGAGAAATCGCGGCGCAGGCGGCAAGTTAAGATGTGTATTCTTAGAGCGCAATATTGGTTTTATTTTTTACTTTGGTTCAAGATTAACGCGCATGGGGAATGTATTCCGCGCAGTATATTGTCATAAGCGCTTGTCGGCGTATAATTAATATCAATTTCATTTGGGTTGGCTTCGAACTCGGCATACATAAATAAATTAACACTATGTCCTATTGCGAGTTGAGTATCTTAATGCTGTTTATTTAAATAAAATCGTTTAATATACTTCTGCATTCAACTGTTCTTTCAAAAGTACTATAGTTTAAATTCAATGAACCCTTAATTAAACTTTACATTTAATTCTTCGAGAAGAAGAAAATTCCTCTCTCGAGGAAACAAAGAAGTGGAAGGAAAGTGCGACTAGAGCCTCCTCTAGTCTCTTTCTCTCTCTGTCTCTCGTATACTGGAGGCGAGGTTGTCTCCATCCTTGTCTCTCGGGCGAGTTGTCTGACACGATTTTCTCGGCGTTACCACCGAAGACCTAGAAAGGCCGCGTCCGTCGCGGCGCCAGCCAGAAAACTACACTCGCACTCGCTCGTCTGCACTGTACAAGTTCTGCTTTCTTTCCTCTATATATATGCGTAAGCTTCTTTCTTCGTGGAAAATGACAGGGGCGTATACGAGCTTGGGGATATATGCATAAAACGACGTCGCGTCCACTTTTACATGCGCCAAATGAAGTTTAATATAAACGCGATGGATGAGGCAAACTCGTATCGAAACTTATATAGTCCTAAGTGATTTATAGACGCTGCACTACACCGACTATAGATATATATCGTTTTGATGGTAAGCTCGATAAAGTATAATAAAATACTGCCTTCGGATGATGATGGCGATATGACGTTCAGCGCAGCTTTTTGGATTCGCTTCAGGGACGCGATTTTGTAAAGTGTAGTAATCTTTTGGATTTGGAAGGAATTATATCAGTTGCACAAAGAGTCGCGATAATGTTTCGTTTGTGCAAGGTATTATATATCATATACATACATAGACTCCTATTAGTTAATCTACTTTGTAACTTGCTGACAGTCACTTTTTACTTTCGGAGAGGAAACACGGTATTGATCCTATATAATTGATTCTTATAACGTCGAGTTTAATATTTCCTTAAAACTATATACTCTTACCACCAACTACCATCTCGTTTATACACTTCGAAAAGTCTAGAAAAACTCCATGCAAGCGATACAGAGCCAATTCCTCCTGATATAAACACACTGGCTATATTCTTTCAATGATTCGTGCCGAGTTCAGTTCTAGGGTAGGTTCCTTTACTTCCTTTGTTCGGCCTCTGCATCGTCGTGATGCACGTAGGTCACGGAATATCGTAGTTACCGCGGAATATCCTCGCAACGCGTCTTTTCATTTTGCCCAACTTGGCGATCGCCTTTCTCACAACAACGCGGCTATTCCAGATGCTTTCAGGACTTTGACTATGTACAAACTACCGCTATTTATTTTGGCCAAAGTTTGCTGCAAGTATAGGTCAACGAATGAATTGCCTCTGTACAGAATATAATTATAGTTTTGACGTATAAGTAAACGAGAATGTGTAGCAGGTGCATGAGCGATAGTTGGAAGAGAATGTTTATGCGCGATTTAATGCGACGTCCCTGAGCTCTGATCGGAACAAATTTAATAATATAGATATAGTCGAAATCAGAGTGGGTTTTAATTTGATTCCGTCAACCCTGAGAGACTGTTAAATTATTACATTTAATAAAAGTCTTTGGCGCGGAAGATAAATCTCAACATAAAGGAGCGTATAACTCAAATCTGCGTATATACATTGATTGCAGAAGAGTTAAGAAATTAACATTTATAATATTCCGCTTCCTGTCAACTTGCATAATGAATTCAATGAGTGCAGGCAGAATAAAAAAAAAAGTATGATAAATATGCAGGTATAAAAGTTCGCAAAGTGCTTAATTGACGAGATAAACAACGAAATCCTTTAAGGCCCTCGTTCAACGTCTACCTGCTCGCCGTCCCTTTCTTCTCCTGCAGCGCGTACTTATAAATTTATTACGCGAGGGAGAGAGAGAGAGAGAGAGACTCGTCCGAGCGCATAGGAAGAGCTATATAGACCTCCTCTTTTTATTCATCTCCCTCTGTCGGCGCCAAAGTTGTCCAACTTGTACTCGCTGCAGCCAAGGGTATAAGGGATATAGGTATATACCGGATTCTCATCTCGCACTCGGTGCAGCTCGACTCATGAGTCCTGGTATATATACACATGCCTAAGTTTAACCGGTATACCCGCGATACAGCGTCTGTGTGCGTGCGCAGATCCGAGTGTATAATGTACATGTATATGTATAGGAAGAGCTCCGTCGCGGCGGTAACGGGCTCTAGCTGCTCCCCGTTGTTCCTCTGTACTAAACCGCTGGCAAGTTTCGCCTGTGCAGGCGGCATACGCGACTAGCCCCATTCCTGATGGGTTTCTCTCACTGGCTTCTCTCTGTGTGTGTGTGTGTGTGTGTGTGTGCAGAGCGGAGAATCGCACAGCCCAGGTTTGGAGTAGTAGGGCAAGCCAATTCGGCGTGACGATCTAAGCTGTGAAATTGTGAATTAAATAGGTATAGGGTTTTTTTCGCTGCAGACGTACTTTGCCAAGCCATTTCATCTTTAGATTAGATAATGACACTTGCAAGGTAAATACTTACTTGGCTTTACGAAATCGTAATTCGACATGAATTGTGATTTAAAATTGAGTATAATAGCGCTAACGTTAATTATGAAATTGCACGCGAACCGTTGGAATATTCCGTAATACACGCGCAGCTGCCTTTAATATAACTGATATATACGCGCCTGCGAGCGGTAGACTCGTTATATACACATGCACCGTTATTGAAAAGTATTAGAAAAACATGAAAAAGCTGAGCCAGTGCCATATAAATTGCTAATGATGGTAAAACAGGTTGCGCGACACAAGAATATCGCTGCGGATAAAATGTAATTTTTCGGCTATCTATACAGAACTGCATATATTCGCATGTGAGTCAGCGCTTTTAGAGATGAAAATCTGACTAAATTGTTGGCCTACGTCAAAACTCACAGAGCATGCGCGTCGAAAGTTTTCAAATGCCTCACCTTTTACAACTGTGCGCCTGTAAAGACTTTCGCAAAAGTGAAAATAATAATACTTTTTTTCGCGTTTTCAACGAGTAAATCAAACTCCGTCCTGAATACATCTCTACAAATATCTTCCGATGCTCACCATAAATAGAATTTTTAAACGCCGCATTACACATCATATATTTCCACATACCTTTAAACATTTTTCCAAACTTTTATGCCACGAAATAAAAGCATATAGAGCCTATAAGTACGCGCTTTGAAAGTATTCGACGAATCCAAAGACCTTTGACAACGAGATTTACGATCGGCTTCGGAGTAAAACATTTTTGTCCGCCACGTGCAGAAATCGCTTTTAAATATGAATTTCAGTATAACGATTTTCCTGCGCACGTCTAGTTAATCCTTTCTCTACAAAACTCGTATTTAGTAATTATATTACAGTTCGAAGCGTTTTTTTTATTTGTAAAAGTATAAAAACAGTACATAGAGTGACAATGAAAACATTCTGAAAAAAAGATAAACATCGATTTCGTTACGCGGAAATACGCTTTCCATAAAAATTGAATATTTAAAAATAAAATTGGCTCCCGGTCAAATCTACATCGAGGGTAGAAAAATCGAATGCTCTGAATATTCAATTTTGATAGAAAATAACGCTTCAAATTTTAACAGAACAATTCCTCTCCCAACAACTACAGCCTTTTCATCTCCAAATTGTATAATACGATTTATATGTTCATTTCTGCAAAAATTGTGTTAACAAACTACATCAAAATTATACTCAATTTTCATGTACTTTGTGCACATTACTTGTACATTTGACACAATACTTATGTAATTATTAATCAAACTACACAAATACACAATATTTTTAACCTTGTATATACATCGTTTATTCGTTTTTTATTCGTTGCTCGGGCAAATTCAATATTGTTGTACGTGTTTTTGTTCGTATTACATGTATCGGAAAAAAATCAACAGCATCTATCGACGTAATATACACTTTTACGTGATATACGATAAAAGGTATATTGAAAGCGCTATTGAAAATCAGTTTTTCCCATAATCCAGCTTTCCGCGAGATGATGCGAATATTTCAGAGCGTTGGTTTGAAATGTGTGTATATAATACATACTTGTATGCGTGTACAAATGCACAGAATGATTGATTATTTTGATTGAAGTAGGTATATGATTATTAAATAATTGATGCCGTGTCGGATTTAAACAGGATTTAATGCAGATCGAATAATAATACGACGAATTCGAAATGAAACATTAACGATATCCCTTTTATCTTTGCTGATATAATTAATCATTCCAGGCTATTAATAAAACGGAATGAAAAATTATTATTATAAGTTAATTATTCATGTAACTCGAATAATGTTGATTTAAAACAATTTTCTCGGTAAGATATTTTTCTAGAGCAAATCCAATAAAATTAATATCAATTTCTCGTGTCTCTGATTAATTTCCCGTCGATGCATGCCAACACGCCATTTCTTTTATTATTTTGCAAACATAAAACTGAGAGAACAGTTTTATATTTATGATTTATCTTAACGTTTAAAATGAATACACGATCGAAGTTCTTATTCTTCATCGTTTATACATATACTTCCCTCATATTATTTAGACATTAAAACGGTATAGTTAAAAATAAATTATATGAAAAAAACTCTTTTGCAATTTATAAACTGTAGGTACATCGTGAAATGAAATCTCAAAAAATCACTTTGTACAAAAGAAGTCGACGCTTTTACTTTTCAAGCCACAGCTGCGTATAAGATTTTACATATCTATAGGACATCAACAGAGCTCGATTCCACGATGCTGAGGCTAGGCTGTTGCACAATGTAAAAAAGCGTTAAGGTTCGCTGATACCGAGAGAGAGAGAGAGAGAGAGAGAGAGAGAGCGAGAGGGAGGGAAGGAGGGAGAGAAGGAGAGACGCTAAGCCGATCAAGTGTACAAGAGCTACGACACGCGGCAGGAGGAAGAAAAGCCGCGAGGCGTTACGTTTCATTGAGCCGAGAAGCTAAAGCCACGCGACGGCCGAGATTGTTCCCGACGCGTTTGATGACCGCCTCTCATTCTCTCCCATTGCTAAGGCTTTAACAAACGCGTTCACAATTACGTGCGACCTCATTACCAACACACAGACATACACACACACACACACACACACACACACGGAGCCTTTTGCTCGCTACAATTATCAGCTGACACGATTATTAATTTCAGTTGTACCGCCGAAGCGTGCAGTGTAAGTGTATTACGCTTTTTTTTCCGACTCAGGTTTTCTGCGACGCAGTCGAACAGTGCAGGCTAATAAGGTCTGCCCAGCAAATGTGAGCTCAATTAAATTATATCCAGCTAAGTACTACGTTATTTTTCACACTTGAATATATTTAGCGAATGAGAAGTGTAAGTAGTTCGCTCGAGTTTAATGTACGCTAATTTAGAAGCAATTCTTACTTTAATTACATTTCAATCTTTACGGGGGAAAAAAATCCAATTTCCCGGAACACTTGGAACGTTATTTGAAATTATTTCCAACTGGTTGTGCAAACCAAACGCCTCCTTTCTGCAAATCTCTCGAATTACGTACCTTTGTAACTTGGTAAATTTGAACTCGTTAATATCCATCGTAACCCAAACGAGTTCTTCATCATAATTCGAATATTTTCCAGCACTTTTAATTCGTACCCACGGACATTTATTCCAGAATTCATTTTTCTGACTTTACATACATACAGAGAAAAGTGATATACGTAAAGCGGATCTCGCGGGGCTGAGCGCGAAATGAACGCTAAATTTTAATTAGCCTCTCTTCCAATCCTCTCTCTTCCGTTTATTATACGGTGAGCCCCGCTGCGAGAGATTTATATTTCCAAGACCTTTGCATTAAATATTTTGCTGCCTTTATTGTGCATTAAATTTTAATTACTTTCCGCGCGATAACGTCATAATCACTACACAAAGCCTGCAGTGAGAGAGAACGAAGCACTCGAGGCCCTCGAAACGCTCGCTTATACCTCAAGTTTACTAAGTATATACTAAGCTGGCGTTTTAGATAAAACTCGACAGTGTGTGCAACGATGAGTTAAGGATTGACTTTTACAAATTCATGTGGTTCATGTGGAAGCTTCTGTACGATGGGGAGTAGTTTTCCGGAGAAGCTCGCAGGTGTTCGGGTGACTGGAAAATGGATAGGACGTTTTTTTTGTAGCTGATTCGATATAGTTTAACGCGTGTATTGAACTCGGTGTAGTTGTAGTTTTTTTACTGCAATATCGATCGATGAAAGTTCATTGTGGGTGGGTATAATGAATAGTTTATATTATCGCCTCAATAGATTTAATCGGTTTATATTTTATTGCACCGAAAACAAGTACGAGTAGTCCAGCTGTGAAATCTGTGAGGAATGTATCAAAAGCAAAGGCTTCGATAAAAATTGGAAACAATAAAATAGAGCTTTAAGTTAGTGCAAGTCGAAAAGAAAAGTCCGGCAATCTAAGCGATTCGAATCGACTATATCGAGTTTTATTTTCTCCCCCTCTATATCGAAACTATTTGAAATCCCTCCTAACTTTTTACGGACTGTCAAACGTAAAATTTCGAGGCACTTTTCATAAATCCAGCAGACAATATCTCGCGCGGAAGAAGAACATTTCTCTTGGCACTTTATAAAAATATCATATGGTGAATGTTGAATAATTTTCAATCACCATTACCCACTAGTACATTACATTGTCTTCACGACTCGCTTCAGCATCGCGCTCACGAATCATTATGAAAAGCACTCGTTGGAACATTCGCGCAGATGCTCAGGCGCGACGGTCATTAATCGAACGAACTAAAATTCCCAACTCCAACAAACTCACACACACACACACACACACACACACAAACATACACACGACTGAACCTTTAGAAATCTCGGTCTCCTTTTCGTCCTGAAGCGTAAACGTAATAGAATCTGCAACAGAAGAGAAAGAAAAACAGAAATCCGACTTGCAATTTCTTCAACAGGCAAAACCTGTTGGAAACAGGAGTCGTGACTGCAGTACCTACTAACTGCACACAGAGACACACACATACACACAAAGAAAGAGAGGCTGGGAGTCTGGGACTTGGGAGAGCATAGCACGTATATAGACACACGCATACGTATTGAAATCAATTTAAACCGCGTGGCTTCTGCTGCTGCTGCCGCTGCTGCTGCTGCTGCAGGAGAGGAAAGCGATCTTTGTCTCCGCGGCTCCTCGACTTGCTCAATACACCGTAAACTCTATCTATTACATACATTCACATGTATAGCTGGGCTGGCTTGGCTTTGGGTGTATACGTGCAACAAGAGTGAAATAGAGAGAGAAAGAAGAGAGGCGGTGAGGCAAAGACCGTTTGCGAACGACAGCTGATCGTGTCTCTCCGTATATAACCCCGCGCAATCACCATTAGAGCGAGAGAGAGAGAGAGAGAGAGAGAGAGAGAGAGAGGAGAGGAAGCGATGATCGAGGTGCAGTGAATGGCAAACCCTGACAAAGAAAACCGGCCAGTGCGGGGATAAAAGAGAGATTGAGAGAGAGAGAGAGAGAGAGAGGGAGAGAGGCGGAATATATATGCACGGGGGTTGCGTGTGCATACCACCGAGCGAGAGAGATGAGCCTGAGCTGTTAAATAAGGTGACAGAAATCGCCAGAGAGCAGTGAGAGAAAGAAGCCTTACCCGAGAGAAAGAAGCTTTTAAAGAGAAAAATGAAGTGAACGAGAAAGATAGAAACCACGTGTGTGAGAGTATCTGCACGCACGAGGGACAGAGAAAGAGCAGAAATAATGAACGAGGAGCAAAACAAGACCGGATAAGTTACGGAGTACGTATAGTATATCACATGCTCGAATATCGCCTTGCTTGATTTGTATATATACGTATTTCGCAATCAAGTATGTATATTTTTGTACTCAAGCGCGATTGATAAATTTTAGAATATATATCACAAATCGAGCTGAACTCTTTTAAAATTCAAGCCAATACAACCGTGTGGCAATAGTCGCGCTACATACCAGCAGCTTTTAGACTATTTTCCTTGAAAAGAGAAAGTCCATTTTAACGTCGAATATATTTATTTATCAAACGCTCAGACATTGTAATCAATATATATATATTTACTATTTATAGAGAGAACTTTGCTAGAATGTCTTTCTCGTCGATATTTTCCAAGCTTGACTCCGAAAATGTTTGCACTTGAGAACACAGAATCGCGAGCGAATCTGGCAAAGTTTGAAGTTTAGAAGTGAGAAAACGTACGAAAATGCACGATTTTCAGGCTGTAAAAGTAAGAAGAAGGAAAGAGAGAGAGAAATAACTAACTAAAAACTAACAACTAATTTCCGACTAGCACATTTACATAGTGTGCAAAATTATTGTGTCTGCACTTTGGCTAATAAATACTTATAAACAGTCTGTTCAAAACAGGGACGTGGGCATAATTGTGGCGCAGATATACAAAAAAGAGCCGCACCGATAATCAAGTGAAGCAACCGTAATTTTTAAATCTAAGGTCGATTGACCTTAAAACCCAACTGGTTGACGGGACAAAATTTAAATCTATCGGCGAGATACCTATAGGCATGCCGCTATATGTAAAATCTAAGCAAGAAAGCAGAGTATCACGTTTATGTCTAAACTATATTTACAAAAAAGTGAATGTTTATAATATTTCGATCGTTTGCCTCACTCTAAAAGTAAATTAGATTTTAGTTTTCCTTCTTGAATTAATATGACTATAGTCGTTCCGTGATATCACAGTCTTAATACAATTTTTAGTCTTAAGATAATTCTTACAGATAATATAATATCACATAGGGTCTTAATCTAGTATCCAAATTAAACAAATATAACATATAAACAGTCTACATCTATCAGTCTTATTATTGTAATAACGTTCACTCACCTCGTGTCACACACACACACACACACACACACACAC
>UELV01080749.1:0-15751 GCA_900490015.1 Megastigmus stigmatizans
TATATATATATATATATATATATCGGTGCGGTGGAATTGCTGTATAGCGACAGCAGCAGCAGCAGCAGCATCATTCAGCACAGTGCACAGATCACGGATACTTTCATTCATTTACAAGCCGTATTTTCTTCCTTTCTAAACATTGTGAGAGAGACGCGCGTTTATTTGCCAGTATCTAATCTTTAGTCGACCAACATTGCAATGCCCAGTTGCGAGGAGGAGGAAATCAGCTGAGGAAAGCTTGCGACCGTCAGCTATCGATCGTCAGCTCTCTCTCTCTCTCTCTCTCTCTCTCTCTCTCTCTCCGCGAGTACCTAAGACAGTTATGAGAGTAGAACTTTGCGGAACGACCAGGCAGTGTCGAACTAGAGAATAAAGGTACTGTGTGATTACTGTATTCAGAATTAGAATTGTGTCTATTCGCTATAAGCTTGGTAAAGCGACACCATATCGTCGGTGCAGTACCAGAGGCTACCCTACAGTACAACGACCTTTGAGGATTGATGTAAATGTTGCTATTTTCAAATAGTTCAATGGATGATTTTCAAACAGCCGATTAAATTGCATAACATGCGTTTCGCGAGCGATGCTTCTTTTTTTTCACTTTAAAGTTAACTCAAATCTATAATAATAAATAAAATAATTTTTGAAAGGTTCACTTCGGTGGTTCAAATTATAAATGCCTCTTAATGTGCATTATTAAAGTTCAATTTGTGATAAACGTATTTGATAAATATTGATAGTAGTACCTGATTAAATATTCTACGAATAAACGGTATTTTAAAAAATAAATTTTTTGATATTACTTTGCAGTGCGAGCGGTCGGTGTAATTGTGAACACAATGAAGAATAATCTCAATCCAAGAAATAGAATTGCCGAGTAAGATAAAGTTAAGAAGACTGGCTAATCAGAGTGCAGGACTTACTGCGCTTTGGATGGAGTAATGAGCTCGGCCCCTGTAAGGGGCATAGTGCCCCACCGTCAAAGGCGCCATCACCATCATCACGAAAAGCACCAGCGACGACATCATTCTAACCATAATAACGATCGTACCAACAATCAACTGCCGGACGAACGACCAACTCAAATTGCTGCAAAAAATGCCGATAGTCCAAAGAAATTAGAATCGGAAGAGAAACGTCCAAAAGTTAATCCAATATTTTTGTGGGCTGCCCAACGAGAGCAAAGAATCGTTGAGGTTAGGTGTGAAGATTATGATAAAAGAAATCGTATAAAACTGACGAAAACTCCACAAGGATGGCGCTCGATACCTCGCACAGTCTTAACTGCCTACCCTTCTATGGGATCTGTCACAGAAGACGAAGGCGAACAACAGGATACTTTGTCAACATCGTCTAAGAATGAAGAAAAAGAAAATAGTTCGAGGAAGCAAGTAGATATAAAGCATGTAGAAGTAGATCAGCTTGAGGACACGCGGGTTAATAATAATGCAAGTTTGCTTGGCAAAGCAGATCATTTACACACAGAAAGAGAAAAACATAAGCATAAAAGAAAGAAGCACAGTGACCTTCCAAAAAGTAAAAAGCAGAAAACCGATTCGGATACCGACGAAATTTCTAGTGAAACATTAGTATCTACAAATTGGAATATGAAGAAACGAAGAAAGCTTTTTAAAAATAAGAAGAGGAAGAGGATGTGTATAGAGGAGGAGGAGGTGATTAGTAAAAATAAGATAGACAATCCCATTGAAATAAAAGTCAAAGTAAAAGAAGAATCTAAAAAGGAGGTTGAAGGTATGGCTGAAGTACAAAAGACTGACGAAGTAGATGTTGCAGAAGAAAAAGAATGTAAAAAATATTCAAACGCCGATAAAAGCAGTGACGATGATAGTAAAACGTGCAAAGACTTACAAAAACTACAAAAGCATCGGCATTTACAGCCACGCGTGGTATTGGAACAATTGCACTTGTCACAGCTGCCAACGAGAGTACACCGAAGGTTAGTGAACAGAGCGGAATCGGGAAATAACGCAGAGCAAAAGGAAGGGGACAATGGTAATTGCATTGTTGAAATGGTACAAGACAGTGTAGAAAATGGCGTTCAGAGTAACAATGAGAGTCGAATTGATTCGGAAAATGAAGCGGCTATCATGGACAAGGAAGATTTACAGGAAATACTAAATATGTTGGACTCGAATCATTTCCCAATTAACAACAATGAGACCAGAGCTAATTTGATTAAAAATAAGGATTTCATTAAGAACTGTGCTAAACTTGGAGTTGCAATATTGAATACCAATCAAAAGAATGACAATAAAGTGAATGAACCAACAAAGGAATGTGCCAAAATCAAATGTGACTTGACAGCAGCTGAAAAGAGAAGTAAATTTGGAGATCGTGGTAATACGAAACCGCGTGTTGGAAGTAAAAGTTTGGATGAAACTATCGAAAGACTAGAAAAATCAATTAATTATCAAAAGACAATTGGTAGTGTACCAAACATTTTTCCTATTGATAAATGTATATCAGATACTCAGAACACAAATAAAACCGAATGTAAAGTGAGTGATAAAACTTCTGATTGTGAAAGTGCTATTATTACACACAGTCCCGTATCTACATACAAAGAAAAAGATGCAGAATCGGATATAGCGGAGAGCTCAAAAATTTTAAATGCTCTGAGGAATACACCGGGTCTATCAGTTTCATTAGCTACAAATGGGAAAAAGCATGAAAGATTAATAAATCCACTAGCAAAATCCCAGAAGATATCTCCTTCCAGTAGGTCACCAGATTCTCAAACTGAAGCTGCTGAAAGGGTAGGAAAGTCTCTTCCTGGAATTTCTATTGTAGCCCCTCCTTATCAGCATCGATCAAAAACTGCGTCACCAATTTCGAAAAATCGAGTAGAATCACCGGAAAGTACGGTGAATTTTTTGAAAAATGAACGCTGTCCTTGTGAAACCGACTGTCATGAAACAGAAGAAGATGAAGATTGCGACTCTCAAGTTGTAGAAGAAATTAAAAGTCAAAACAATTATAAGCAGCACAATGACAGCTGCATGCATCAACAGAGGGAAGAGTATCAACATTATTATGAAGATGAAGATAAACATCCTTCAATAGATTCTACAAAAATTCCGAATCTCAAACCTCTTTCACAAGTACCGTTTAGGAATAGTGAAGCACAAGCAAAATATTCAGGTCTACCAAGATATCAAGATCCTGATAATTTCGATGAACAGATGATTGAGGAATTCCATTCTCAAGTTTCTCCACAGCCCAGCGGTATACCCTTTTCGATACCGTGTTCGAGAAGGTCTTCAGCATATTTGGAGCGGCTTTTACCAAGTCCGCCATGTTCGGTAAGCTGTTCGGAAGATGCCAAGAATGATTTAACGCTTAAAGGCATTCTAGCATCGCCAAATAATACTGATTCAAAGAATCATGATAGAAAGGTGCATGTAGCTGATTTAAATGTGCATTACGATACGGAACTAAGCCCCTCTTATAATTATTCTGAAGAACGGTATTATAAAGACTCTGCTGTTAGTGATAAAACTTTATTAAATCAAAGGTCACAAAGACTTCCTCAAGAGAAAGCAAGTTATTTAGAAATGAGAAGTCATGGTAGACCGATGTCAAGTGGTGATGTGCATAGTCCTTTCGTAGCAGATTATGTTTCTCCCAAACGCCCGCTATCAGCTGAATGGAACTGTAAAGGATTTTATACGAGTAATATACATTATAGGAATCACAAAGAATTCATAGCATATAGGCCCAAAAATCAGGAACCGTACGTCAATCCGACAATTTTCTTAGACCCAGCGAGTCAGTTACGAGAACTCATTAAGACCTCGGGGCATTTAATACCAGATCCTCTTTTGGTGCCTAGGGATTATCTTCCGTTACTAGCAGGTGCGCCTCTGACAGAAATTCCGAAACTACTGGCGACAAGACCGGAATTGCGATTACCGGAGGCTTTGACGAGGCCAGAATTGCTGAGAGACCCAGATCTTCTTGTAATTTCCCTTGCGCATCTTCAGCACGTCCTTGATCATGGCGAGGGACCGGTTAACCAAAGCCATCACTCTATTCCGCCGATGCCGAGTCCAACAAACGAAAGCAAAACTGTCCCGCAAGCACGAGAAGAAAAAAGTCAACAGCGACCGAAGCTTAGCTGCAAACCAATAGGAAAGCTGATGCCGGCGCCGATTGATCTTTCGAATAACCACAAAGTAAATTCGCATCCGCCGCTGTTAAGGGTACGCAGCGGTTTACTCAAGCAAGAGCCGGAAGTATCGTCCACTGCGAATTCTCCCGACGATTCGCAGCTTTGGCATCCGTTATTTGGAAGGTAAGGAATATTCTTGTTTACTTTTCAATATCATGATTGAGAGATTCTATTGCTTATTCACGGAGTAGCTGACAAACCTGAGCATTACCTAGAGATAAACAATAAGTAGAAAAGTAATAGGGGTTGAAATACAATTAAATTTCTCATTTTCGTTCTATTAATTAATAATGAATAGGTATCATATTTATAATCTTAATGCAATAAGATGATATATCTATTATTTACTATATTTGTGTTAGGTTAAAAGTATCACTTTTAGTGCCAATTTTATAATTATTAAATAGATTTTAAAATACATATTAGTAAATGCACGATGTAACGACTAAGCTCAAATTGAACCTAAGATTGTAACCTACATTTAATTGGACGAAAGTTACAAAGACTACCTACGTATTTTTTCATGTAACATTTTAAGTAGATGTTAATTAGTATGCATGTAGTAGAAGTTGAGTTAAAAGTTTGTTAAGTTATACTTTAGTAGTACATCCATTACAATAGAGGATTCTGTAAATAAATAAGAGGTTGATTTGAAATACGTAGTCACCGACATTGTAGATTCACATTGTCATTAATCAATTCTTTGAGTAACCTAAAATTTTATTCCGAAGGCGTCTTCTTTTTTCATAAATAATATGTCTCCAGATAAATACTTACATTAACAGAAAGATTTATTTAATAAAGTTAAATTTTCTATTTTGATATATAACCACTTAATTTTCCAATTAAACATGCAAAACCGTGTTCGAAACTTCATTTGAAATGTACATAAATCATTAAATGAGTTTACTGATTTGCGTATGTTCATGTATTCCAATAAGATCCTATATAGTTTAACTATAGTAAAAATAAAACATAAAAATAGTTAAAATAATAGTTTAAGTTAATAAAAATAGTAGAATGAAAAATAGAAATAATATTATATTTTATTTTTAAAAACAACCTTAGTTAAAGTTAACGTTTATATAAATAGTACCTATATGTAAGTAAAGTTTCTAAACTAATAACAATTAAAATACAACATAAAAGTACGAAAACCCTTCTGGATTTACGATAAATTGAATTATATTCAAATTCCATGCAAATGTTTTCAAGGTGTTGCGGTACTCATTACAGAGTTCTCAAGTTTTCTACAAGTTTTTGAAGTTATTGGAATACAGGCATAATCCTTATCAAATTAAGAATGAGCTTGTGGTAGAAAAATTGAAGAAACTTACGAATGCAATAAAAGAAACGAAAAATAGCTCATTTTTGGTAAATATGCGCTAGAATAAGCGGTACAGCATCTCCTTATATACTTCAGCAGAAAATTTATAAAGACTGTATCACAATATCGAAGACAATTTAATGAAAAGTAATAGAATAACGATCTGAATTTTTATAAATAATGAGTCAAAATAAGTAAATTTTAGATTAAAATTTTTTTTTTAAAAATAGTAAAATTTAGTAGATAAGTAAATTTTTTAAAATTATATATTCCACGTTTATTTAAACCTTTTTTTTAGCTAAATAAAGATAAAAAACGAAGTACTTATACTTCAAAATCGGTTCAGTTCGAGAATATCAGGCTCGAGTTCGATTCGAGGTAGCAGGCACCTATTCTCATAAAAAGATTTGTTAAAAAATAGCCAATGCTCACTCCTAAGACTCAATTATTTTACGAATTTTTCGTTCAGTCAGGTTTTTCACCGTTACCAAGCTTTCTCTATGAGTAAGCAAACCAGGCCATATTCTCATCGTACTACATACTCTGCCAAGATTTATTCATACTTTATTACTTACCACTTACTATTATTTTATTAATATCGTCTTCTATAATGGTTATTTATTCATAAAGTAACTGACTTAACTTAGATTTACCATCTTTAACTTGTGTACATCGACTTTCTCGCGCATTGAGTGATTGACTAAAAAATAAATCTTTAAAAGATGTTCCTTTTTGCCCAATGAATTCAGTGTAAATATGAGACTGTTAAAACGAAAAGAACCCGACAGCTCCTAATGATTTATCCGAAAGAGCAAAGAAAGCCATTTCCATAATTACTTATAAGTATACACACAGTCGAAGAAGTATAGTGGTAGAGGAGGAGGAAGAAGAAGAACAAGAAGAAGAAGAAGCAGAAGAAGAAGCGAAGGAACACGTTAGAGAAATATTATAACGAGAGCGATAAAATCTGCCCAGTCGTGCAGATGAAGCATTGGCGCGCAACAGTGGGCTAATAAAGATCCCTCATCAATGCCTCATTCATTCGGCAAACTTGCGAAATGGGTTACATAGGCATACGTAGCCCAACGATATACAGACACATATATATGCGTATGCTAGGTCACTCCTCTCTCGGGTCCATGGACTCGAAGAGCGAAAAACTCGTATAGGATATTTGCTCGGAGGATGAACCGGTCGAGAATAGAGGCCCTCCAGACTCCCTGGGCGTACGGAGCGTTTATCTTCATTAAAAGTTATCCAATAATCTTCTTCTCTCCATAACTGCGATAAGAGAGAGCGTCCTCGAGAAAAAGGCGGCGTTTTCGCGCTTCTAATTCTCTATTAAGTCGCGCATGGGCTTGGGTTAGAGAGAGAGAGAGAGAGAGAGAGAGAGAGAGAGAGAGACGTTCGAGGGAGGCGACAGAAGAAAAACGACGCGTGGGGTGCACTGGCCGTGTTAATTGAATTTTTAGGTGGGCCCTATTGTCTCGGACTGCTTGTTTTTCTGCCGGCACTCTTCTTAATAACGCTGTCTCTCTGCGTAGCGCAGCTTAAGAAATACAATATGGAGCGCGTAGCCTTTGATGGCTCATAAATAATTCTTCTTGTTTATTTTCGATGCCTATTGCTCTAATATTACGTTAATGGCATGCAAAATTAAATGTATAACAATAGATTTACATTAATTGGGATTTACATCGATGAACAATCCAGTGATTACTGGGTATACATTTTTTCTTGTACGAGAAACGCAATGGAATTCTTTTTTAACGATGTTTTCGCGTACCATATATGATCTGTTAAATTATATTTAAATTATAGTAACAAATGTGTAAAGGTGCGGTCCAAAATTATATATTCGTAGTTACTGTGAGCATTGATTGAAGGCAATGAAAAAAAGCGTAATTACGAAACACAATATGACTCTACTCAATTGTAAAAGTCTCCAATCAGCCAATATCCATACATAATATCAATTCAATTCTCCTTCCGGCTTCATATAGCTACTGAGTAAAGAAACCGAAATGGAATTTTTCCATTTAATCTGCATTTTGTAGATTGATTAGTATTGAATTGATCAATGGCAATTAACAAGTACTTAAATGTTGAATTAAAATTATAACGGAGTAATCGTCTTTAAAGTTGAGATTATCAGAACTGCGAATATGAAATATGAGGTTTTTATTCTTCATGATAAATGAATTTGTAGAAAGATTATTTAGTCTGTTCGATGAAAGAATTCAAAACAAATACGACATATCTTTGAGCTACAAACTCTTCTTTCACTCTAACACATAGGTGTCCATATATATAAGCTTGAAAAAGATTAAATGAAACTCTACGCGATATGATAAAACAATCTATCAACTACAAAATTTTACAGGAAAATTAATTTTAGGAATAGTACACCATTTTTAAAAATATATTATTAAAAATAATATATTCGTAATACATATCGCGTGACGTTTCACGTGATATATCATGCGAGTACACTCCGTATCTTTTATGATTCTTGATGCATATTAAAATCAGTTATAAAAAAAAGAATACAAGTAGTTTGAAATTTAAATTAACAAATAAAAGAAGCTCGGCAGTTTTGACGTATTACCAATAACAAACACGCGATAGTATTGACTCGACCGTAGACGCAGACCGTATAGTATATGATTAGGGCTAGGCTTCAAAAATCGTTGGCACGATTCTAAAGTGGGTCGTCCCGTCCCGCCCCTCGTCCTATGACATGTATCGTATTGTCCACATCTGGGTCTCGTTAACATTGCGTAATCTCGGAGAATATATTTTGAAGCCTGACCTTCTGATCTCTCGCACGCAAATTACCTCATATGAACTCGGTATAGCCCAAAATATTCGTAAGCCATGGAATCCAATCGCTGCTAAATCTCATAATTACTTGAGAAAAAGTAATTTTATTTCTTTTACAGCCATTGTAGGTGCATGTTTCAACCTTTTTGTTTAACTTCAATTATAATGCATTCCTTGATTACGCTAAGTAGGCGTATTTAGATTCAGCATATCGTAATCCACTTTTTAATTTTATAAACTTGCTCTAATTCTGACTTGCAAAACATTTTTAGCTCTGTAAAACATTACATATTTAGCAGAATTTTAACAATTAAAAAAAAACTATTATGGCAATAAAAAAAGTTTACATAGGCTTATCAATTTCCTTTCCCTTTTATATCTTTCTTCGTAAAGTTTTTATTAGTCACATTACATTAGAGTAATAAATAGTTTTTATACTTTCAGTATAGAAAACGTTTTCAGATTTATGTTTGTTAGGTCGGGGATTGTTTTCTTGAGTATGTTGAAGCAAAATATAAATACCTTTTGGCAGTTTAACCATTTAGTACTGTACATTTTATGGATTTCTATAAAGATTGAAGTGCACCCTATTAAATTATTGCAAGGCCATAAGTAATTTTCTTGATGCCTATTTCAGCATTTACACTTTATATCATCATAATTTCTGTATATAATAAAGTAGATTAATGATTTTTGCAAAATATAAAATATAAAATAAACTTGGATCCTTATTGCTTAAACTAGTAACTAACTCATTATAAAATAATGTAAATTTTATTTAAAATTATTACAGTTTTTTTATCTATTATGTCATTGGTTATAAGTAAAAAAGGTTTTTTTTCTGGTACATTTATTATGAAAAGAAGCCTTTTTTCAGCACTTAGTTAAGTCAATTACTGAGCTTTTATGTATAAGAATTGGGTGAATCTACTACAGTTTGATCAAAAGATTTCTGATTTTCTTCCGGTCGAGGAATTCCCTCCAAATTATTAAAAGAATATCTTCACAGCTATTAACGCGGGGTAAAATTAGATACCATGACGAAGTAGAAGCTACCCTAATATTTTTGTTCTGAACATACCATGAGACATGATCACAAGGGCTATATATCTTATAAATATGCAATACTAATTTCTCTCACGTTATCTCATAAATCAACGTATTATTAGAAATTACTCGTTAGTATGATAATGAATTGCATTAAATAATAAATTTATGTCAATTACATTTTATGCGCATTTGACAATTCCATATAATGAATTTATATGATTACCAAATAGGAAACAGTTAAGCGTTAAACCTTGCGATCTTATAATAACAATATTTAACTTTTGGTACTGTAACTTTAGTCCAAATGACCATATTAGAAATTTGAGCAGCGCGTTTTAAACTAAAACTTTTTAACTTTATTATGCTCTTCTAAGAATATCATCGGGTCATCCGTATTTATGCGGAGATGAATTGGGATGTGGGTTTTGGATTTTCTTGAAAATCGCAGGAATTACTTGTACAAAGTTTTAGTTTTTAATTTTGAAGATATTCACCAATTCATATTAGGATATATCTATATACACTGTAAAAGAATATTATATATACAGAATAAGTTAATACCTGCAGGGCCTATTCAAAAAACACTGAAACACGGGTCTCATTACATTGCACAAAAGATAATTTCTGAAAATTTCAAGAGAATCCAGAACCCGCATATTCCTGGTTATTTTATTGTAAATCTTTTTAATTTTTTTTTTGTAAAAATGAAACATGCTAGTTTTCGTAAGTAGCGTCGACATATACTTTCTAGTTAAAAATGTTTAGATCTGCATTTTAAATTAAAATAATATATATATATATATATATAGGTAAATTATATATTTTAAATTAAAAAATATACGTTAGAAATAAAGCTTGAAAATGTCAATGTGCTCCTCTAATAATGCCTTTCTTGATACTTTCTATAAGGGATAAACACGATTATGATGGAAAGCGGAGTATTTAAATTCTACCTTACTAAATTACACGGTAAACGTTTCATTTCGAAGCGTCAAAATTACATAGGAGATGAACGTGTGTTATTAATGTCAGGCGGGACATAAAGGGGGTGGCGGGAGATATGAACGCCTTTTCAGAAGACGGGAAACCCTTCTCTCGTATATATCGATTAGTAACTCTGTTCAAAAGTTGCTGTCTCAAAACTTTTCTCGATAAAGATCCAATTAATAGTAGATTATTCATAAAGTTCGTATTTATTTTTGCTACAGTAATTAAAATAAAATATTTAAAATAATAAATCAATGCTGCAACATTAATATAAATATATAAATATATATATAACTATACAAAATTAATTAAAGGTCTGTTTGTCAGGAAGTTTTAGCGAATACGTCATTGTTATTTTTTGAAATGTTATTTCAGCATTTGTTTATGTAATAGTTATTTCTAGTAAAGTTACCTCTGGTAAAAGTAGTTTGAACGTTTTTCAGCGACGTGTTCAATTACTGCGGTATATCAGCGTTCTGTCAGCGGCAGGTACCGAAGCTTGATTAGAAGATGTAGCATTGGTCCGAGATGATTAGAAGCGACTTATTAGCATTAGCACTCTCGCTTCTTTTTTTCAATCCCTATATTACGTAGTACAATCAATACAGTAGTTAGCTAACATGCTGTGGTATGGTATTTAATGTAAAATCTACTCCATAATAATTGTATATTATATATGATATGATTTCTGTCCATTATTATTTAAAAATCTTTAAATTTCATAATATTGTAATTACATATTTCATGATTTTATGATTTTCATCAAAAGTCGTTATTAATACATAGAGATTATATGACATAATTTTATCAAATATTAGATAATTTACAAAATTATTTACAAACTCGATTATACTTAGATTGATAATTAATTGGCAGTTTTTTCCTATATAATACATGAAAAAGAATTAATTGATTTGAAAGAACAAAAATACACTTTTATTCTAATTAGAACCATTACAGTTGCAAACCCAATAGAATATTTTAGAAGTTAATAATTCAAATGCATTATTTATTACATTTAACAGTTAAATGTAATTTATGGATTAAAATTAATATACATCATATACATCATGTATAGAATTTATCATTTTCCATTTTACATGCAGTTTGTAATTGCGAAACGTTTTTTCGATTAAAAAGTATAATTGCTGTTTGCAATCGAATCGACTTTGTTTTTTCTTTTCGTGCGAATTCTTTCCCCGATTAATCTAGAAAGCCAGTCTCTGCGATCTAGCTAGTCATGAAACTCATGGGTCGAACGTGTCGGGTCTTACAGTGTAGCCTTCACTTCGGCGAAACTAGGCGATCTGAAGCAACCCCTCGCTTAGAATGGCTACGATGAGAGGGGAAGATTTTCACTTCCTTTCCCCGTCGTAAAAATAATAGTTCTGGCTTTCCTAAAGTAGCTTCGAGGAAGATATTTATTTTGGAGGATATAGAGTGCTTTTTTAATACAAGAAGTTACATGTAAAACAACATTTTCGTGCATCATCAACGCAGATATTTTATCAGAAAATAATTCATCGCGTTTACAAGTGTATACTTCGGTCCATTCATCTTTAACGCAGTATCTAAGTGCACTTTAGTTGCGCAGGTATTCCTCGCAGCTCAGTTTCTAACCACTTAACAAGATGCAGACAATAAGGATCAGACGAAGTCCCCGGGGAATCGTACCTCGGAGTTCTTGTTATAAATAAAGGCAAAATCCCAAATCGCCTTAATGAAAACATTGTGCGCACGTTCTTCCATATTTAGCTTCGTATAAGGCATATACACCCTCCCAACACGTTCTTCTGCGCGTAAAGAGAGAGAGAGAGAGAGAGAAACCCCCTCTCCAGAAGGCGCAAGCGTTCGAAGCGAATTTCAGGTGCCATCCCGCAGTCATTGTTTAGGCCACAAAAGAGAAGCTCCAGCAACCCCGTCTCCCTCCGTATAGTTGGCATAAAGCGAAGTCTTAATATAAATCAGCTTCTAAGCGTATTCTCTCTCTTCTTCCCGCGTCTCTTATTCCTTATACTCTCTCTCTCTCTCTCTCTCTCTCTCTCTCCCTCGGCAGCTCACACGCACGCGTTCTTTCCCCGCGTTAAAGGAAAGTGGCACTCGGATTGCCGATGGAAGAAGGCTCGGGCGCGGGAATTCCAAAGGGCCTCGATGTGTAAAACGATACCTCCTCTCCGCGCCACGCACGCGAAATCCGGTAATATCGGCGAAGTGTATGCGCAGGGAATAACCCGATAACAAGCCGCGAAGAAAGAGGATAAGAAAGACGAAGAAAGAGAGAGAGAGAGAGAGAAAGGGCAAATAATATGCGAATGTATATAGTCGGCACACGCAAGAGAATCCTTGGATGAGAGAGAGAGAGAGAGAGAGAATCTCTCCCATGCCCTCAAGTCCAACGAGTCCTGTTTCTCTCTTTCTCATCCTCTCTCTCCGCCCACACGAGAATGATTCTGACGGGCGCCTATACGAGCTGCTGCTCCCATCACTGCCCCATCCTCCCTCTATATATATATATATAAATTCACCATTAGCTGGGAGCGTGAAAGGCGAAAGGAGAGAGGGAAGAAGAAATATACATATATATGGGTATATGATATGGTGGGTTGGAAGCGACGGCGGCAACGACAGAGCAAGAGTTGAAGCGAACTGGCGGCAAGTGCGCGAGCCGGCAAAGGGTGATTAGCTCGTGCTTTTGAACAGCAGCGAGAGGGAAAAGAGACGACTAGTATACGCGCCGGAGACAAACACCGACGCTAGACCGTCTATATGCGTATGCGTATGCGCGTGTGCGTGTGTGTGGGTGTACACAGGGGATGGCGAGGCAAACAGAAATCGGACGTAGCGATATATAGTATGTAGGAGGGGGTGGTGTACGGGGTACGCGAAGCGCGAGGATAGGACGCGTGTATATACTGCAGTGCGGAAGCCCACGTGGAGATGGCACTTTGAGGAGCGAGCCCCTACCCTTCACGAGACTACCAACTGATAACGTCATTTTCCAAATTGTTCAGTTTAAGCTTTTAGCTGCAAGCTCAGGTCCCCGAGAATTTGATTTTAGTTGTGGAACAGTTTGCGAGATTAGTGGGCGTGGCAGATGAAAATGGGGCTCTCTCGCTCGGTCGAATCGAAAAATTTAAAATGCATATAGGAAAGAGCGAGTAAAATGAAACTTTGTATATAAGGAACTGCGCAGTGCTAAATGAGTATTTGAATACGTAAGACGAAGGTACCAATAAAGCGCAAAAAGAAAAGAAAATAAACTTTACTTATAAAATGTAATTTTGGTGTGTAGATACGAGTGAGGCTCAAGTTCGAGGGCGATAATATGTAAGTCTACGGAAAAGGGAGAGTCGGGAGTTTATTTACCTACGGTATTTAGCATAATGCCGAAGATAATCTATATGAGAGTTTACTGAACGTGGGAAATCAGTCGTTCAGGCCTCTTGCGATTATCGTGACGGGATGAGCGGAGAGACGATAAGAATTTTTACAATTCTTTAGTACAAGCTTATAATTATATAGTCTCGTATTTAACTTGCTCAACGAAAGCTAGATAGGTATAATTGTTTCCTTCCGAATTGTACAAAGTTGGAAATTGCTTAAATGAATTTGCAGTACGTGTATGTACAATAAAGTTAATCGTCGTTTAATCGGCTTTGATGCTATGCAATAAATTTATGAATCAATATACATATTCAACAATCGCGATTTAAACATTTATTTGTTACTGTATCGCATTAATTGTGGATTTTTGAAAGCGGATGTGATAAATGCTTTTTGCGGTAAACGGAAACTGATAAAAGAATACTGTTCATACGCATATTACATAATGTTATTTAACTTCGTTTTATAAACTCAACAATAATATTATTGATAAGTAAGAAATTTTTGACATGTTAAAATTTACTATATTTCAATGATATCCGTACACTGAATTTATAGCATATTACATAAAAAGCTCGTAAAAAATTATCTAATCCACTTCTCAAATGTATTGTGCTACAATTCAGCTAATAAAAAGTTTCCATCGGGAAGTCGAACTTTGCTTAAGTACTTAGTCTCAAGTGTTGGTTTTCCACAGCAACGCAACTTCTGCCAAGCTCATTAAATTGAAGATTTTACAGCACATATATGACATCAAATTATTTCTTTTATGTTTTTCTCAAGCATTACAAAGTAATTGCAATTAAAATGAAAAGTATATTTTTTAACGGAACATCAAAAGTATTAAAGCACGTACTTAGCAATATTTTTATTGCAAAGTCTTTGATAATATGTTTTTTTTTTTAAACGCAGATCTGTTTTTCTAACCTTGCAGTATAATTTACGAAGTGTCATCTTTTACTAACTGAAATAACAGTGATAAATTCAAATGAAGTGTCTCTTATGTGTCATATAAAGTGCTAATTTCGCTTAATTGCTTAAATAGATGCAGTTTCGTAAACATTTTTGCGGTTATCCTGCACCATTTTTTGATAAATATTAAATATTATATGAACATTAAACACTCAACCAATTTTGCCGTTTTTATTCACGTATATGTATAACGAACATATTCCGATGGTGCACTTAAACAAAATTTTGTCTACGAATGTTTTGTACGTAAAGAGACTGCGAAACATTCGTAGCAACAAGCGTAGAATACTTTAGCATTTTATTTTTTCATTTTTTGATCAAATGTTCTGAAAACCAGGAAAATGTGCGAATAGACGCATTCAAAGCCATTCAATTAAGTTTCACTAGAACTCACGGAAAAAATTCTAATAGGAAGTCCACAGTAACTAGATTAAACTTGATTCGAATACAATCAAATCTATTCAGAAATTCAAGCAAAATATTCCTACACGTATGCGGATGTCAAAGTTCCAGTATCTTGTTCGTCGAAAAATGAAATGAGTAATCGTCAGAGAACCAGAATTTGCAATTTATTTAGGCATAAAAATTGCGGAGTTTCGAGGGTCTGTACATAATTAACCTCCTCATCAGGCTTCAGATAAATCATTTAACACATGGTTCTCAATTATTCTTCAAATATTAGGTGCACAACTTTGCTTCCGCCGATTTTTTCGAAAATTTGAGGCTTTATTCTGAAAAAGTGATTAGCTGTTTATGATTCAAAGTACTGTCCGTCACTAGCCACTACTTTTTGCCATCTTTCGGGCAATTGTCGGATACCATCTCGAAAAAACGATGCGTCTTTTGAGGCGATCCACAAATCGATCCATTCTTTGACTTCTTCATAAGAATGGAAATGCTGCTCAGCTAGGCCATGTGCCATCGATCGGAACAAATGGTAGTCGGAAGGAGCAATGTCTGGAGAGTACGGCGGGTGGGGTAAGACTTCCCATTTTAGGGTTTCTAAGTATGTC
>UELV01080750.1:0-26027 GCA_900490015.1 Megastigmus stigmatizans
CACACACACACACACACACACACACACACACACACACACACACACACACACACACACACACACACACACACACACACACAAAGTCAGTATTATTGTGTCGCTCGAATTTATTTATCTCTCTCAACGAATAATTTATTATCGCGAGCGCAGATACGCAGCGGTGTTAATTAAGCAGCATCAGCAGGCCAGTTCGAGCGTAATTTACCGCGTCCTACGCATACACACGTACATGCAGTGCGCGGAAATTCATCCGCTGCAAGTGTGCACCATCCTCGACGAGTCGAGCGGCTGCAAAAAGGCCCGTTTAAATATAGATCGCTTCTTTTGATGCCGATATCGTGTAGCCCTTCGTGGACACGTTGCAAAAATGCATTCGATGCGAAATTCATAATCTATTTTATGTACATTAATATCGTTCGATCGTGTCGCAATTTTTTGCTGTGCTTCTTTCTTCTAGTGAACCTTCTATGCATAGTAAGCAGCTCAGGAACGTTGCAATACACTTTTTGATTTTGTTCAACCGTTAATGCTTTGCTTTACGAAGCTATATTTTAAAAGAGTTAAAAATGTAAAATTAATTTACCGTACAATCTTTGCATTGTTCAAATGTTGACACAAATATTATCCTATGCGTACAAAATCATGCGTTGAATATTAATAGCAGTTTATTTCTCATATTCATATGCACGAATTTAACATAAGGTTAAATAAAAACGATTGAGTACCTCATTAATAAATAGACACTACTTATAGAACAAATTAATGCAATAAAACTGCATTGTTTTCGAGATGTAATAATTATTTTAAAACAAAGAAGATAAAGATCCATGATAGAATTTATTATGTATTGAGATTCTCTCGTACAAACTCGAGAAGCATTCTATCTATACTTCATCAAACAATAATGTCTTAGGGTTAATACGCCAGTGTGAATAAGTGTTATTCTCTCCAAAAGAAAAATTTTTAATTGTTGTCTAGTGAAATAAAAAAGGAAGGACCAAAGAAAATATAATATTTCTACTTGATCCTCTTCTCGAGCACAAATATCAAAATCCATCATTCTCATGTTCGGTATATAAGCTGCTCGAACTGACGAAGACTCAACTTTTCCATTATGTTATATCTTATCGTCCTTCAGCCGCGCAATTATATTATCCCTTTTCTACCCATCCATCTTTCCAAACTTGCATTATTCTATGCAAATAAGCTTTAGCGCTTGGATTCGACATTACTTACATTTCTCTTTGTATATGCATCGCCAATCTGTAAAGGAAATGAATAAATTTCGTGCCAGATGGGAAACCACTGCACGTGGTAACAAACTTTAGCAAACTCGCTGTGAAGCTGGAAAAAAAGGAAGCTGGCCACAGATACTTATAAACTACTTAGCCACGTGCGTTGAGCACCTCTCGAGTGACTAGTCTACAGCTGTATAATCGCTGATATGCCGTCGACTCGAGAAAACAAGTGCTTTCCAAGCCTCGAGCTTTTCCGATTTTCCGCCGACACGCGTATAATATTCCGCAGACTCAAGTTTCGTCCGCTTGTCTATATATAATGTAGAGCGTATAGAGGGGAGCAAGAAGGGCAAAGGCCTGAGAAAAAAAGATTCGCTGGATTGGCGAAAAAATGGTATAGGATCTGAGAGCCTTATAGTTACGATGCTGCGCAGCAGTGCTTCTTTGTTGGAATAATTTTTGGGAGATTAATGGTCGTGTATGATTGCATGGAATTTTGTTGATTCTGTTTGATTTGGATATATGTGAATAAATTTTCAGAGTATATAAAATGATTTAAAAAGAGGGTAGCTCTTTTTTTCTCATGTTCAAACTTTGCATTTCGAAGATCGAAACTTGCCAGCACGAGACATTTTTTAAATCTTGAAAGAGTTCTTAAGGAGTTAAAAATTTGTTTTTTTCAGGATCCCGTAATTTCTATTGAATAGCTCCATGCAAGTCTGAAATTACTTTATCTGCAAGTACAATTTATTGTTAAAAATCAAATAATTATACATATAATATATCAATTTAAATGACAGTGGCAATCGATGGTCGGAATTTCAATCATTTATTTATAAATTCATTCAATTATAATGAATTTATAAAACGTATTTATGAAAATATTATCAAATATGACGTCACCTGAATTTTAAAAATTTACACCTTTTTAACCACTATATATTCTGAAAACCATAATTCTAGTGCAGCATAACAAGTTACTTATTAATCACGTCAAATTAATATGAATTTCATAGTATACAGTAAACCTTGCCCTTATGCTATTCTTACTCGATAAACAAAAAAAAATCTTCAAAAGCAACCTCACGCGACGTAACAAAAACTTCATCTCAACAAAAACCCATTTTCTACACTCGTTCCACTTAACATTCATAAAAGAGAGCTATTGTCAGCACAAACGCATCCAGCCTCGCCGCCGCGCACGTCAAAACATCCATAATACAGTTTGTAAACACAACGCGGCGTACAAAAAAGTCGCTCTCGCATCGGACTCGACAAATCAATCTATATAAGTAACATACACCGTGCGACGCAAGAAAAAAAACTTTATAACGCTCCTAGAGAAAAAAAAACTCGTAAAAGGGCGAGAGCGTAAAAAAACCTTCTCTCTCCCTCAAAGTCCTCAACGCAGAGTAAACTAGCAGGGCACACACAGTCATACACATTCGCGCACTGACACGCACACACGTCGGTCTGCGACAGCATCAGGGCGCAAGCTTGGCGGCAGCAGCGGCGGTGGCAGCGGCGGCGGCAAAGCTCGCAAGCTGACTCCTTCTCTCTCTCTCCCTCATCAGTAACGCGCGTGCACTCGATCGGCTCGATTCGTTTCACTCGCGCCTTTCCATTCATTCTATACGCGCGCTTCCATTCGTACGCACTCATCGGACTCGGTGACGACTCGTGCAGCTTCTGTATACTGCAGCAGGGGAGAAGATAAAAGAGAGAGAAAGAGAGAGAGAGAGAACTGAAAGCAAAGTAATAATAAAAGGAAGGCCAGAGCGGCTCAAGGCCCTAAACTGTCGGGGGACACGGAAGCCTGCGCCATGCCAGGCTCACCGGCGGCTATGAAAACTCGCAAGAAAAGCGACAAGAGTAAGTGGACAGCTGCACTGGAAGAGAGGATACTTTCTTCTTCTCCTTTTGTTTATACTCTTGCATATTTATATTATTATACCTATATATATATATATATATACACTCTGCCTGCGTACTTTTTTACCCTCTCCTGTCACGTTTACATCTTATAAATTCTATGGTCTTTGACTTTACTTTTTTGCATCATAATGCGGCCTTTTCCCCGTTTTGTTTGGTTCGGCGATGAGGACAATTCGAGTTGACTGTGACTCGGCCACGAGGGTAGAGTACGGGATCAAGTAGGTTGAGTGGTTGACACGGTGCTGAGCTGAACTTTTGTGAAAATTGTCGTTGACAACCAAGTACAAACTTTGTGTATCCATTTTATATACTTACAACACTGTTCATTATTATTTATGTATTGCACTGCACTATATCATGCAAAATTCACTGTATGAATAAATGGATTCATGTGAATTATGCCACGTGTACTTTGAAAATATTGTTAATAATGTTTAATTATTAACAATAATGCAACGCTCGTTAAGCCCCGTCAGTGTCAACCTTTGCTGATAATGTTAAACAAATTTTACAATAGCAGCGTTTAATTGAAAAATATGGATATTAAAATTTCAGTTAAGGTATTCCAGAAATGACTTTGTTACTCTTAAATGGATATCAAATGCGTACAATAAGAAAATTTAGTACCTTTAGAGACTCGATTAATGCTTCCTCGCGTGAGGCTTTTATTTGTTTTACGTGAGATTTTACTAATATTTCATTATATTTTACAAATATTTCGAACCGGTTGACAAATTTGAATATTTTTAGAATTCGACTTGATTTACGTATCTAACAGATTGTGTATCGTCACGAGTTCATTCTTCGATCGAGGAAATGCCGAGAATCAAATACTGTGTTACAGGCTATTAAGAATACTTTTAAACCTCGGTAGCGACCCATTAAAAATGGTATAATTCGCCTATTTGTGGAGCAATTTTGAGATTAACATATTTTATACGCTATGGAGTCGACTATTAATGTTTTCCTTTCAATATAAGTATCTAATTATTAACGTCCTTATATTGCTCATATATTTTTTCAAAGCTCCTGCTCACGTGAAACTTTCTGCTAATGCGGAGCAGCGTGGAATCCATGAAATTGTCACGTGTCGCATGAAAGTATTGACGTACTGTAAATTCTTTAACAAATTACAAAATGTTATCTTTAGTGGAAATAATCTTTGGATACGTAACTAATTCAAGTGGAGATAATAAATGCAATGAAAATATTTGACTGTACTCTGCCCTCAATTAAGCCAAACTTTCCTTTTGTATACCTTTTTATATCACTTTTCTTTTATCTCAAGTACAGACCTTTTGTTCTCCTCTTTCTTTTATTTTGGATGTACGTAGAGAAAGTCACGCACACAGCGTTTAATACATTAACACCTTGACGATTACCACAATGAACATTTTCGGGAATACGCAAATTAATTGGAGCTCGAAGCTTTTGTTTGTTTGGAGTTGAATTAATAGAATAATTATTTTAGCGAGAAATGTTATTCCTTTTAGAATCATTGATAATTACTGAAGAAGCTACATTGTATGAAAATTAGTACATGAAAACTCTTGAATTATTGAATTGCGCTTTAACTCTTAATTAAGCTATGCATATTGGCCAAGTATTTTATATATAGAGATGCAGAATTGCTGCAAAATATCACTGTGTCTTTTAAAAATATTTTATCTTAATTAGAAATGTTAAAAATATCGATACCTACAACAATTTTTGTTATTAATTTATCTTTATATCTACGATATAAATTAATGTACATTATTTTTTCTTTTCAAATGCTAAAAGTTTCCATTTTTAATAACTCAATCGGCTATTCCAACGAGAATATATTAGTCTTTATTATTGAAGTGTTTGAACGTAGATCATTTTTGAATAAACACATCTTTAACGTCTAAATATATCTTCGGTCCAACTTTGAAGCTGATTGGTAAACTTGCTCAACACAGTTGACATTACGTGTCAAAAGTAGAGTCTCGAAGCGATATGTAGTTCGATGGGGAACTCGTAGCTTTTAATGAACCTACAAAATGAAAAACTTTTTGCCAACTCAAATAGCAAATTGATTTCTATAGATATTGAAAAATGTGAAACATATCAATCATACTCAGCTATCATCTCAGCTGAATAATGTCTTCAACCAAAGTTATTAGTATGAGTTAAATAAAACGTTTGTAAGAACATTGACCTACCAAGTAACATTAAGTCTGTGATGAAATGGTATTAAAATAGTCTGTCAAGAATAGAATTACTATCATTATTTCAAACAGTTAAAAATTCATAAGCAGCTTATGTTACATTTGTGAGTAGATTCATGGACTACGTATTAAGTCGTATAAGTTGCACTATCCGTGCTTGATGCGTATCTGTTCATGGATGTATCGATTTATCGTTCATTTAATTTCATATATTTTTTGATTGATGTTTTTCTCTTTTCTAATATGATATATTTTCACATACTAATATAAATCAAACAAGTTTCTCTTACACAATTTTCTTCAATAATTACAAAATATTTTGCAACATTTTACTTAAGTATCAGTAAAAGTCAAAAACAAAAGAAAGAAAGAACCATTCCAAACGAAAGCTTCGATATGCACATTATCCAAAACACAGCACGTGAGTCGGCGCAACTTTTTTGTATGGTGTACAGCCAAAAAAGCAGCGCAACCAAATTATATCTAAAAAATCAGTCGATTCAGCACAAGAAATTCATCAGACACGAAGGTCACTCGTCAATCAAAACCTCTCCACCCTTTCCGACGATACTCGCTACTCAATCCCATTCGTTTTCGTTCTCCTCCGTTTGGCTGTGATACAAATTCCGATGCATCCCGGTATTGCGCGCGAAGTGCAACAGCTTGGCGATCCTCGCGCCAAACTGCGACCAGCAACTGTTATCGCAAATTTTCTTTTTCTCTCTCTCTCCCTTTAGCGAGATATTCACGTATCTCGTCTTTATTGGCTGCAGCCTCACGCGTCCCTGGATCTCTTGGAGCACGAAATACGGGCGTTTTCGCTCGGTTGGCTCGCTGAGAAAACGAATTAAGCGGTTGGTTAAGTTGCGGATTGGCTTTCAGTATAGAGATGGAGAGAATGAGCTTGATGTTGATCTAATTTAAGGGATTGGTTTGGATGTTTTCGTTTATTGTTTAGTTTCTTGGTGTAAAAAAGCTTTGAGCAATGTGCGATCTTGCGAATTTTGGTGTTGAAGTAAATTTCACCTTTTACTATAACTTCACACGTTTCCAAAGCACGAATGATGAATTGTTTACGATATAAAGATCAGGTTTCTCATGTTATAAGAATCTGTTTTCCTCGATAAACGGGGTTCTACTTTCAAATCCATCAATCTCGTAATAAGAAACTCTTAAATATCACATTATGTTAACTCTTATTATAAATGTATACATTTTATACCGAAATGTTCGAATATTCGATAATCGTTATACATTCTTTTGTCAGTATTCATAATAGATGTAATCCATCTTATAGGAATAATGTACTAAATATTTTGTCCAACCTTTACTATACGCATTTAACTTTTTGAAATTTTCTTATTCATGAATCGAAATACTTAGTGTAATATTATGATTGATCAGAAAACCATTTGCTTGAAGTTAAAATATACTAACATAATTGTAATTGAAAGCCTCTGTAAGAAAATACGAGTCGTTCAAAGAGTCTAATTTCAATTGAAACTCCAGAGCGTTTAAGAGCAAATCAGGGTCCATTACTTATAGACGCGAAATACTCTCTCAAGACTAAAGCAAACTTTCAATTAGAAAAATTCTTGTAAGTATTTACTAAACGAATCAAATGTAAATCGAATCCAGCTAGAGCAAAGATATCCTACGCAATGTTCAGCTAAAGAAAACGACTAATTTTCTATTGTTCATCCCAGAATATCTCTAACTGCATAAAGAATTTTCCCAGTTTGCATATAACAGACCAAACACAGCTTCTACGTTCGGTTGATTCACACGTAGATTTTCAGCGTGGCCTACCTTTAATTGTCGGCTGTAGCGGGGAGTTTAGCGGCTTTCGCAGTTGCGGAGCCCTGCGGTCGTGCAATTTTCCACACCGCGGCAGCGAGAAGCCGAGCAAATATAATATCGCTCTCGCAGAATCGAGAGCTCGGAATTCGCTTCCTGAAATGGTCGCCATGTTATCCGACGCAGATAGAGGCTCGCTGATAGGGATTGTGAATTTTTTTAAAGCAATTATAATCGCTCTTGCATCCGATCGAGCAATTTATGCATTTAGCGCAGTTTTCTAGAGTCGATTATACATCCATCAGACCGTGGAGAGCGTTTTAATACCATCTTTTTTGAAGTGCATAGTTTAGCATTTGAGGTGTTAATATTTTAATAGAGGGTTTATTGCTCGCTGGGAAATTAAAAAATTTCGTTATTTTGGACAATTAAAACTTAGCCATAAATGTTTCATAATGTTTTAACTTAGTAACATTATATCATTGTAAATTACGATGCTATTATTAAATTTGTAGTAACCCTTAAAGTGTTCATAAATTAGTTAGACACATAAATTCTCAATATTATATTTTAATAATGCAAGATTTTTATATTTTTTTTAATGAAAAGAATATTTTTGTGTTATACTAATTTTCTTTTAAAATAACAAAATAATATGTTATTTAATTTTTATATAATCTTTTCATTATATACATTTCTTTATGCAAAGCATCGCTTCTCTTTATTTATTAGGTGGAATATTATTTAAAGTGACGCATTTTTACATTATTTATTACAGAAAAATATTGGCCCTATGAAAAGTTTTACCGCCATTCATAAATTTATTTATATTATTTTTTTATGAATAAATATGTATATCCCTATCGTGTTTTCAATATTTTTTTACACTTGCAATAAAAATCAAGATATACAAATCTGCATATAACTTATCGTTATATTTATAAAATAAACATTTAATTTGTTTTTATACATAAGGTTCTGTTTTTCATCATAAAAAATTGTAAATAAAAAGTATTTTGATCAAAAGAGTTAATGTGATTTTTATGTAAAAAAATTGATGGGCAAAGTTTTTATGATAGGTTTTTTTACTTGTTTTTAACATAGTGTGCGATTTTGCGGCTTTTATATTGTAATAAAGATAGAATTTTTTATGACTCTGTTTCGCAGGGAAATATTTGACGAATGATAGCTAGAAATTTCTAGGTCAAGGCTTCATTTTACTTGTTACAAAAAAATTAATATTTAAGTATTTTAACATTGTTAATAAGTTATAATTTCATCTATTTAGTTTTAACTGCAATTTATGTGTTTAACTGAGTATACAATGTTTTACGACTCCTTTAGAATAGAACACAATGTTTACATATTATTGTATGATTGATTTGTAATCAATATGTCTTTTCTTTAAATTAGTAAGTACTTAGAGAACAATATAGATATTTAGTGTTTTTTCTATTTAGACTTTCATGATTAACCATTTAATAATATCGAGGGATAGTAATTCTTAGCTCTTATTTTTCTTAGCTTGCAGTGCATATTCTTAATAGACGCACTGAATTTTTACAGTATCTTTAAACTCTAAAAAATATAGATATAAGATATAGTATAGACTATCAAAATTTTTGTGACTGTAACTGCCATGGCATGACATCCCCCAAAAGATCCTTGGGCAGGTTATAACTTTTCAAATTTCAGTTTTTTTGCAAATAGAAAAGAAAAAGATTTTTGACGGTCTACAAAGATTCTGACGAAAAATAATTTTGTATTACTCTAATATACGTAACATTACCTTTCATTTTAATTGTTTTGCTCATTAATTTGTTCATCTTTATGCCTTTGATTGGACTACTGATTGACAATCAGGTTTTCTACATAAACATATGAAAAAGCTGCCTATGTGATTTGGATGAAATAGAATCCTATCAATATTGTAAGAAATAATAAATCTGCTTGAAATACCTATACTAGGAATGAAAAATACATTGTATTGATAGAAATCGTAAAATTTATTGAATAAAATAACAAAGTAATAAATTTCTCGTTTTATGAGAATAAAAAGTATCATCCCACATTTTAAAAGCACTAAAAATTCGATAGTAGAGGAAAAATTTGTTTTTATTTAAAGGCAACGCAAAGAATATATCGCGAGCAATTTTTATGCACCTTATACTTTTCTATCGATTTCATAGCCATCGCGATAAATTCTGCATTTAATAGTCGAGAAGACTTTTAAGCCTCGAAACTTGCATCGCATCCCAAGATGTAATAATAGCGCTATTACTTCTTCGAGATATGGCGTTTCGGTGTCTCTAAAATTGCTCCGACCGCATAACTGTCAAGCATTTTTCTCACATTTATTGTGATACCGAATGCGGCTCTAGTACCATGCGGATGAGCTCTTTGTTTTTATTCTCCTGTCGTTCAAGGGAAAATACTCTGCATTCCCAGTTTACCGAAAATACATTTCTTTCATTGTTATAGGTAAAAGTATTTCAATGTGCGACATTAGAGAATCGAAACGAACAAAAACCTCTACAATCTAAATACTTTCCAATAAATTAGATAATTTAAATTGAATATATTATGCTTACGTATATTCACACACTTATTAAAGTCTATTCATTAATTTCGATTTTTAGAATTAATGATTTTTTTCACTAAATTCAATGAAAGAATCTTTTTTTTTTAAACGAATACTTTTTATTTTTATGCGGTTCCAATGGAATTATTTTTATACAAAAGTAAAGATCGGTTATTTCTTAATATCAGAAGCATCTTTTTTAGGGCGCATTTAACTTGTGAAATTTCTCGAGAAAGTAGGAAAAAACTTAATGTACTGAAAATACTGAATTGAAATTTATGATACGAATATACTTGGAAACGTAAAAAATATTCTGCACGAGGCCAAGTGAGTGAATGAATCTACTTTTTTATGAAACAAATGCAGCTACTTGACATATAATTGTATAATTCAACATTCATCATGAAGTAATTTCAGATGGTGTTTTTTACATAATGTATTCGAATGAACAATTGTTTCAACCTCTTACAGATGCTGGCAATATTCGTTATCACTTTTTGTAAAAAATTCAGCGAATTTTAAGTCAATGGGATTCAAAATGAATCATTCATTTGCAACAGTATTCTCAAGTAGAATTCTTGATAAAAGCATCTTCACAAGTTCCTCATAAACATTCTCATGAATGATAAATCTACCGAGCAAAAATTGCTCGTCATTGTTTTTATAGAGATTAACTTGAAAATATTTCATGCAACAATATGTTTTTCTATCTAATTGAGACTTTCACAATTCCATTAATCTTCCAACGGATAAATAATCACTCTTATTCACGGCTAAAAATTTTCTTTGCCATTCATATACTTCTCCATATTCTAACCAAAGTTTAAAATGCCACTCAAGCTCTCGGAAGTTGAAACAAATTTGAATTTCAAAGCTTCAGGATGAGCCTTTTTTTGGACAGCAAATTAATGGTTATGCGACAAGAAGACATTTTGAGTGGAGCCGAGTGAACCGTCGAAATAAAAGATGCAAAAGGGGAAAAAGGCTTTTTCATGCATTTATTAGATGTACCGTAGCTAAGCTGACGGTGTAAAAAAAGCTTGGCTTAATGAAAATGCAGGTCAAATTTCTTTTTGAGGTTCGCTTTCCGACAAAATTACATTTATTTAATTTAATTAAATACCTTATATAGTGGGGAAATACTACAATAAAAAAAATCTCGCTACAGTGTTACACTACGCTTCCATTGCGTAAGAATGATACCAAGTATTTAAGTCATCGGACAATTATTCAATTATTTAATAATTTAAGATCTTTTTATTAAAGCATAGCTATAGGAGAGCTTAGTAAATACTAACTTTAACATGTTAAATTAAAAACGCGAATGAATGAAAGAATCGCGTTGACGAGATAATTTTTCGTTAAAATTAAATATAGTTACATTAAAATTAAAAAAGTGCACGAGTGCCTCGTGTTTTTGATAACATCTGAACTGTGAATGTACGTTATTCAATATGTACAAATCAAACAATATATTTTACCTATCTCTTGAAAATTATCAGTAAGTGCACTCTCTCAATTTAAAATATCATGTGTCTCGAACGTTAATTAAAAAAATTTGATACTTTATTCAAGTTTTAATACCAATTATCTAATGTGTCGTATTATCAAATTATCCATAAATTACGAAAAAAATAAGGTCGAATGACTCACATAACACACCAGCAATTAAAAATTTCCAGTACCTCCGCCCACGAAATCCGAAAAGACCTCAAAGCAAATCTTTTTCATAAACAGTTTTTCGTTAGAACAGACGCGGTAGAAAGGAGCCCGCAGCCAAGACGAAAAAAATCTCGCATCAGACGCTCGAGCGTACGACCGCGAAATGATCTCGCGCCGGCCCTCGAAAGCGATCACGAAAAAAAGTCCCAGCGTTCGCGCAAAAGCGAGCAGCTCGGTGCCCAGCCTACCGTGAAATCGGCAGAATTCGACTTTATATTTCGTTTGCGCCCATATGTATATATATATTGAAGTCTGCGCGTGTCAGGGGCTCTCGTGTTCAGTCTGCTGAAAATTTTTCGTATGAAAGCTGCCTGGCGTGGATACTTTTGAGATTATTACGAGATCTCGAGAGCGTCTTATGGACGACTTTTATGAGCTTTTATCGATATTACATAAAACTGACTTTAATTTAAATGGGCTCGAGGCTTTTTCGTTCGACGGGAGTGTTCGGAAAGGCCTGATTAAAAGTTGCATCGGGAAAGTGGGTTTAAGTAGATACGGGCCGAGTTTGTCAAGACTGAAGTTATACTCCCACAAGCTTGATAAAATTATAAATTGAGGTTTTTATTAAACTTATCATTTAAGCATGTATTAGCAAATTTTCTTTCGTGTAATAAATCGGTGTACACGGTCAATTGACTGAATCTAGTGACTGTAGGTGGCTTATAATACTTTAATGAAACTGCTTACCCTTTTTCAAACCTACCTAGACGTGTGCTATTTTCTTCTAAACTTTGCATAAATTCACTCATAAATATAATTACTGCTTTAGGAGTAAGTAAGTTATGAAAGCTTTCAACCTTCACATGCAATTTTAATACATGTCAGAATCTTTAATAATCATACGGGGACTTCAGTTATAAAAAGATTATACACACCTGTCAGTTTATCATTGGTAACTTTATGTTTTTATTTTTACTTATTCTTAACTACTGAAATTTCATAAATAATTCTGTAAATACAATATTACCTAATAATATGCTTTATTTTATTGAAGTACTAAAAGAGAACACTTCAAAAATGAAGTTCGCCCTGAAACTGTAATTTTATAGTGACGAGTTTTCATTAGTTCTAAGAAGCATTTTCCACACCCATAATTTCATAATTTTGTTACAAAGCGTTCCGTAAAAAATATCTTACTAATAATATACAACATATTAAAATAAAATACGCACATGGACATTTGATAAACTATTAAAACTGTCGTCATAGTATGCGCATATAACCTGACATGAAACGGAACATAAAATATTAACATGCCCTTCGTAGAGTTTAATGTTTTAAATGTTTATACAAAACTTCTCGTAATAGCATACCTATGCAGTTTTAATGCAATAATAATTTACACATCCAACTACTTTTATATTAATATGAAAAATTAATAAAAGCTGATGGTTATAAGAGCTCTCAAACTAAGCTTGCAATGAATTTTTATATCACATTAATTTACGATAGGTACATCTATGCTAGAATGAAACAATAAAGCATAGCAAACATTTTCCAAACACGATGTTGACATGTATTGCAACAGCAGCAGTATCTTCGATAAATCAATAAATTCAGCGTTTATTACTACAGTAAACACTACAATATCGCTGTCAGAGTTCTCGATAATTTTAGATTAAAAAGGTATCTAGCATAATTCAATAAATAGACAGCGAATGATGTTCGATATTTCTTCAATAACAGACATAAAACCAAATTTTTTATCCGATTTTCTTGTTATTAAGCTTGTTAAAAAATAATTCGATTATCGCTTTGATATTGAAATTCAAAAATATTCTACTAAGCGACGAAGAAATTGAATTTCCTTTATATAGCCAGTAAAACAATATTGCAGTATCAGCTGAATGGCCATATACTCGAATTACTGCCCGGGTAAAAGGCCGAAATTTTTCTTTGAATTAAAGCACTTTAGTGTGTGCTAGCACTTTCATGAAGGTAATATACCGCACGAGCTGGAAAATTAACTCAAAACTAAAATGTGGTCATAATCTCATTTGTCGCATAAATACATATTTATATATATATATCCTCGAAAATGATGAATTTTCCGCGTGAGCTTGCGAAATTATGCTCGCCTCCTTCTACTTTTGAGATGGATACATAGGTATAAAGACGGTATAATTAGACCGTAATTTTCCTCGGCGCCAAAATGGTTTGCACGCCTTCAATGTTCTCTCCACTTTGTTTTATTCTAATTTTTTAATAGTCGTCTGCATTCGAATGAATCTATAGGAAAAACAATTGATTCGGATAATTAATTATTTTGCTTTTTCACGATGATGCGCGTATTTCATCATTGTAACAATAACATCACACAATATAGCTGACCTCGATTCTCGAGTAGTTCAACCGTTCGGTAAATTAGCAAATGCATAAATTTCATACAAATGAATAGAAAAAAATTGTCGATTCTTGCTACCATTCATCATCCATGAGAATAAACTACTGCAATGCAGCAGAAAACAGTCGTTTTATAAAAAATAGTCGTTTACTGTCGTAATCCTCTACTGATTGTACGATTTAGAATGCGGGACACATACCCATTATTTTACTAAAATCAAGTTACACCAGAAAAGATAACTCATACAAATTTTGAACTGCTGACATGACTCTCATTCAGATATTAAAATACAAATTATTATCTTTTTACAATTAGTAATTATTTTTGTTATTGTCGAACAAATGATATTTGCAGAGAGATTTTTTTTATAAATGATATTATCCTACAACTAAATTTAGGTATTCGAACATTTAATATATTTGAACTATCGTGAATAAAACAATAATTGGCGAAAGTACAACTTTTTAAATTATAACTTGTACACGATAAATGCAATAAGTATATTGTTGTTTAGATCTTTTACAATTAATTCTTCAAAATCAGTAGTATATTTAAAATTTCATACATATAAACGATAAAATAGACACTGTCGGTAAATTCAATGTACATTGCAGATAAGAATAACCTTCACCAAATCTCGAAATTCCACTGCCTAAGAAACATCAAAAACAATTTTACATCGTAACTCATATAATACGTCAGCAGCACGAGGGAATCAGACCAAACCGATGCGTCTAAAAAATTTCTCAGTATTCCCCTCAACTTACTTCTGTCCTTCGTATACATAAAGCTCGCTCGGTAGAAATTCGTGAAATGGGCACATACATATTAAGAAACTCACGCACGAAGAATTCGCAATAATATCAGATCCGCCAAAAAGGCGAAATAATCCGGCATGTCGATAAAACAGAGTTCTATACATCCTACTCGAGACCCTCGAAAAACTATATAGCCGAGGTAGTAAAGCGCTTGCGCCCGAGTTGACGTAGTTCCCTCGATAATTCGGTAAATGCGCGCGACTGAGCCGAGGGGATGGTCGTATGTATATGTACGCAAAGCGCATATATAAAGAATAAAGAGAGCGGCAAGAGTCGAAGAAAAGCGAATTGTAGAACAAAAAAAGAGCGAGAGAGAGAGAGAGGGAGGTAGGTAGGGAGGAAAGACGAGCTGCTCCAGTGCGTTGCTATGGTGACCCCCGGGATGCCCGGGATTGGAGCTATCTTTCTCTCTCTCCCGTCGGTTGCGCATGTGTATCACGTATATACACTGCAGGCTGGCTTCTCTTCTATATTTTCACTGCGTCTCGCTCTCTCGCCCTGTATATGCCTATACGCCGCGGCCGCTTTTCCTTTCACAGTGCACGTGCTTTTCACTACTCTCGCTTTCTCTCCTTTTTCTCTCGCCTCTCCCTTTATTACAGTCGATTTCGCAGTTGCCTCTCTCTCTCTCTCTCTCTCTCTCTCTCTCTCTCTCTCTTTCTCTCTCTGTCTCTCTCTTTCTGCGTTTTGATATCAAGAGGGAAAGCGCCTCGTTCGGAGGGTGAGAGAATTTTTTAAGTTGGGAAAACGAGGGAATCTCGCGCCTCTGTAATTCAACCGGGGATAAAGCAATCGTCACGCGCAAAGACGCTGAGTTTCTGGAGCGAGAAGCTGCGATAGCGTGGGAAAATTTAATGAATTATATCCCCTCGATCGGCTGACTTGTTTACTGCTTCTCTGTGTGTTCCCCGAAGGCAATTGAAAAAATATGTTCGGCGGATATCTTTTCGGGCGCGAGTAATTGTTTTTTTTCGAAACTCGATAAGTTGAGTCTCTAGTGAACTGAGAACAATTCTTTCATTAAAAAACTTTAAACTTTATTTAGAGATTTTATCTATAATAGTCTATTATTGTTTTCTGATTCTCGCAAAATATTTTTAATTTAAATATTTAGGCCGCTAATTAATTGGCTAAATCCAGGTTTCACTATTCTCTGTGCAAAAAAGCATTACATATATAAATCAGAAAAACTCGTACTTTTTAACAAAGTAAACTTCATAAATTTCAACACAGACAAATTTTCAAGCTCGTAATTGGTGTTGACAGAAATTGATAAATAGGTCGTGCATACAGCATTAACACAGCATTATTACAGAACATTACAGAACATCACAGAAGATTAAACACTGAGGCTACCTCAATTTTGAATATATTCCAGAATTTCCTGCAATACATAAATACGTAATCATTTCCAGCCGCGAGATACGATATTTGGTCGTTTCGATCTGAGAGGTTGAGCAAATTTAATTTTCAGTTTCTGGCATTTCTTGCTGAGGACATCATATTTACATGATAAAAAGAGAACAAAATATACATAATAAAATTTAATACGCAATTGAATATTAAATTTGCATTTCAATATAAACGTTATGAATTTAAAATGTAATTTCTTTTAGTGTCTCGGTCTGTGCGTTATGTATCTAAAATTGGAACATCTGATACGCTAATGTTTGCTTACTGTTCAAATCTGAAATTTCAGATCTCTAAGCTAAATATTGACATTTCTATTCTTTTTCAACTAACATTTATTTTCAGCCATTTAGGTAAATTCAAGTAAAAAGTGAGCCACTTTTTTATAGAAAACTCGAAGTTTTCTTTGGAAGCCAAATTAAAGAATTGGTTAAAAACAGAAGCAAATAAAGTGAATAAAATAAGCGGATAAAATGTATCCTAAAAAATAAATTGTTTATTATTAAATTTCATACTTTACATTTTATTCAAATAACTACTAATACTGTCATGCTTCGTTAAATTTTAAAGCAGTGTGAAAGAGATTAAATCATAAATTTCTTATTGAGTAAAAAAATGTTGTCATATCATTTATCAAAGTTGCATTAAATGGACACTCAAAAATTCGTGTTGAGAAGCTATCCTGTTAAAGTGTCATTCCCTGTCCACAATCTGGATTGATATTAATTTTACTAAAACGGTATGCTGCATAAACAGGATACTTAAAATTTTATGTAGATCTCTTTTCAAGGTGATGATATAACGGCACTGTGAAAACACTAATTAAATTACTCACCTTGCTGAGTTATTGCTGAAAACTTTTAAACTTCTATACAGAATGATTACATGCCCGAAAATACTAGATTAAAATGCGACTCTGAAATGAAGAAAACTGGATTCAACGCGTTTTTGTCTAAGCTTTGAATTGATATTTATTCTTTATTAAAAAATTATGCACAGGTTTAATATCGCAATGATAAAATTTTATTACAGAAACTTTCCATTTCATTCAACGACGAAGCGTAAGAGCACGAGCTTATCAAAAGCTTAAGTTTTTGTCCCACTACAGCTTATTGCGACCTTAAACTGTAACGAAAGTGCTATAAATAATTTCGACTGCAACCTGAACTGATTCTCACTGCGTAGAAAATAGTCCCCGGAGTAACTTTCGATCTTCCTATATGTAAAACTTTGATTTCTCTCTCGATTCTCTAAAATTTCTCCCGTCAAACTCTACTTCTCCATGTCGCAAGCAAAATCAATAATCCTTCTTAGGAAAACATTTTTGCAGGAAAGTCATCTCCTTCATAAACAAGCGAAGCGAATCCCTCGGCTCTTTTGCCGCAGTAAATTTCCACCCGCCGCAATGACATATGTCGACTCCGCAGCACCGTCGGTTCACGCAGCGCGATTGAATTTTCCATCTGGTACTTCGGGCCGCTCTCCCACGCCACTTTCACCCTCGAACCATATGTCTATCACCGAGTCATATATGTGAGCCGCTGCTCTATATCTCTGCGGTGTATAGACACCGAGGCGAACCGCTCGATGTCCTTAATTTGTCTTTATCTGCGCGCACTTACACGCGCTTGTACACTTATTATACGCGTATATGGTGGATGGTATGTGTCACGCGACTGCTTGTGCGTGTGCCCCATCGAACGCACTTGAATAAAAGAGCGCGCAATTTTTACAAAAAAACTTCTTCTCGCGTCGGCGCTCATTTGCTCCTCTCGAGAATCGTAAAGCTGATGTATAACAGAATTTGCGACGCACACTCGCGGCCTCCTCGTGCGTTGTAAAAGTAAATTTTCTCGAGAGGAGAATACAACCTATACCAACACACACATACACACACTCTCTTGACGAGCAGCTCCTCCTCTCTCAAAACCGTAAACTTTTACAACCCCGTTTTATTTTCTCTCTCTCTCTCTCTCTCTCTCTCTGCGAGAGTCTAAACTCAGCGTGTGTTTGGGATAGCTCGCACACATACAACACACGCGCACGCAGAGAGAATGTTTCGGAGCATGAATCTTTAACAGAGTCTCTGCGCGTGAGTTGTACGTTCGGTTCTCGCGTGAATTACGAGGTTCTCTCTCTCTCTCTCTCTCTCTCTCTCTCTCTCTCTCTCTCTCTCTCTCTCTCTCTCTGTGCAGTGTACGCGCGGCTTCAGAATGACGACAGCTCGTATTTCCGCTTTCAACATTATATACAGCTTCTCTGGGATGTCTATGTATACACGGGCTCTTTTCACGCTAAATGCAAATACGGAAGTTCTTCGCGCTCTATATATGAAGCTAAAAGAAACTTTCTCTCTCTCTCTCTCTCTCAGTCTCTCCTTATTTACACTACTCGCAGTGCCTCTTTTATTTCTCTTGCCGCTATTTATATCCTTTGTGAAACTGCTTCTGCGGTTCGTTCGCCTGTATAATGTATATGCGGTATCGGCGCGTGCAATTTCGCAAATACAGCGCAGTTCGTAATAGGAACTGCGCGCACGCAGAGAAGACTCGTTAACTCATATTTGGTCTAGCCTCAAAGGAGCATTAACTGTATACATGCATACATCATACAGCTTTTTCAGCGCTGCCTTTAGTGGTATATATGTATATGATACGGAAGGGTGAAAATTAAGGGCTTTAATCTAGATGGAAAATGTAGCGCGCGCCTGCGAGTTTATACCGCCACGCGTTCGCTTCTCATCCCTTTTGTCTAATAAGCATCAAACTCTCGCTCCTCTTATTCGGGGAGGGGGGAGGGGGGAGGAGTAGGGGCTTAACATTTTGCTTATTACGAGAAAGCGCGAGCATTGTTTGCGCGAAAACACTTCGCCTCTCTGGAAAATGGAAAATGGGGCTGTACTCGCACAAAAGTCGCATCGCCATTCAGATTTTCCGGAAAACGACTCTTCATTCTTCGCCGACACACTTTCGCGTAGCAATTAAATAAAGTTGTGCTTATTGTTTCGGAGAGCTCGTCATTGACAAAGTTTTGACCCCCTAGACGGCGATTGATAATTGAAATTTTCGGAGACGCTCCAGAGAATAGTATTATACAGCTATTGTATACATACGCCCGGAGAAAGTTCACCGGGAAGGCGCGGGTTTATGATAAGCCGACGATCGTTTGAATAATTTGTATATATCCCGCTATACCCGTTAAATCCTGCAAAGCTCGTAACCGTTATAGCGGGGTTAATTAGTATTTACGTTGATTGATGAATAATACAGATTATGCATTATGATATATAAATTTATAGTATGCCCTACGTGATGTATAATCAAGTCGACCGACACGGCGACGACACGAATTAAATTTAACAGAAATTGGCTTTTGAATTATATTAGCGATGCTCGGTTTCGGAAATACTAGTAAATTGCAGCGAATAAATATTTAGTAAATGTTGTTTGACTGAAAAAGCGAAATGATAGAAACTATACATTTTGACCTTTCGTAATTAACAAGTCTTTGAAAATTCATCCATATAAGCAGCAAACAAAGCAAACAACGCATTTAACTATATGTACAATAAAATATTTTTGTATTTAACGGCGTGCATATATGCACAAAGTTCCTAATCCTACTCAGAAATTTCTAATTGGCACAACAACAAAAAAACTGCGATAACCCGCATTCCCAACAACTGCAGCATTTTCATCGCGCACTTTCGCATTGTCCAGCCATAATCCCTCCCTAACGCGAAGACGACACACACGCGACGTAGTCGTTCGGTGACACTCCTGCGAGACAAACAAAAAGATTATACGCGTCCATCTGTATAACGACAGACCATAGCACACTGTATATGCGCACACGGTCTTGACGCGGCCATGAATAAAGCAGCTGGTCGGCAGCGCCAATACGTCGGTCTAGTGCGCGCGAGGTCTGACCCATCCCGGATCTCCACTACTGGAACTCTCGCGTGAGCCGCCGGCATCTTCATCTCTCTGAATTTTTCAGCCCTCCCGAATAACACAGCCATTCTCTCTCCCTCCCACGCGCTAAGAGAATACTCCTCGAGCCTTATAAGTTTTCATTATACGTCTCTTACCAGCTGCCCGCCGATTCCTTATTCCCCTTCATCCCCCTTACTTCTCTCTTGCTCTTTCGATTTCTTGTTTTTCTCGGCAACTCTCGGGCTATTTACGGTGCGAAAGCGAGCATTTGTCTATCCGTGCGGTCCCTCCTGTTTTATTCAGGCGCTTTTGCACTTTAGTTCTCTCTGGTGTAGATTTGAATAAGTTAAGGAACGGTATAGATGGCGAAATATCGAGCTTTGACGTTCGAACGAAAGCGATTTATATCTCGACATTCATAAAGTGTTTTTTTTTACGATTGCCGTTGCCTGATTCTTTTTAACCAGTAACGGTGATTGCAGAGGATATCGCGATTGAGCATCTGCCTGCAGATATTCGGATAAATATCTCGCATATTGCGCCATTTGCATATATGCAAATGAATGGAGGGTTCATTTTCAGGCGTCGATATTTCAAAGAATTATGCAAGCAGTGCCGATTTAATAAACGTGAGCCGCGTTATAATGTCTTCTTTGGAGATGATAGTCGATGTACGGCTTAATCCTGTTGTGCAAAATGTTGTGTATAATATTGTAAATCTTTGCATGTATGCGACTTTATTCAGATATTACGCGGATATTACGCAAATAAAGAGATTAAGTATTCAGCTTTAGAATTTATAATTAAATCAAACAGTTTTCTGTAAATTATAATTTATACAGCTTATATTGCATTTTCCTAAACGATATTAATTTTAATTCTCGATCGAGCAACTATTTTATTTTGATACTGAAACGGGTTGAAAGCAATTTCTAAAATTAAGTAAAATAATAATGTCTATCGCTTTTATCCCAAAGATTCAGTTTCACCACAAAAAAAAGGTACTGCTAGATTTCCAAGTGTGTTTCTCGGGTATAGATATCTGATCCGAGAGGAGGAGTCCTAAGCAAACCCCACCATAAAATTCTAAATCGTTAACTCCTAATAAATTTTACAACGGGATAAAACGAAACAGAGTTCCGCGCTTGCTCATCCGTGTCAATTTAGTGAATCTCTCAACGCGATACTCTTTTTCAGAATATCTCAGTCCTGATCATGTATAATATTTATCATAATACAGAAACAATACCGTTTCTTCATAAAACAAAAACATCTTACTAATTATTTCGTCGCATCAAAAATAGATTGCCATGCTATTTTCCGGATGGCAGCCAAAACATACTCATCCAGAAATCCATACCAACAACATCGCTCTTACTCTCACCACTCTCTCCCAATAAAATCAAAACCAAAACGATCTGCAGCTGCACCAATCAAACAATTACCCGAGCTATTAAAGGATCGGAACAGGGACGCGGGCATTTGCAGATTAGCTCTGGCGCACACCCTGTGCCCTCGCATATACATCTCCTCTGCTACATACCCTCTCTCTCTCTCTCTCTCTCTCTCTCTCTCTCTCTCTCTGGTGTCTATATCTATACGCGTTCCGATCTGAACAGTCACAGCTTCACACACACACGCGCGCGCGCAAAGATGCTCGGGTGTATTTCGGCTCCAGACAACTGCCTCGACCCAATTGATCGAGAACAGTTCTACGCTCTTCCCTCCTCCTCCTGGTCGTGCACTTGAGTTGGTAACGATGTAGTACGTACGGGCGGCTTGTTATCTCGGGAATTCCGAGGAGTGAGCTCCTTCGAAATATCCAATCTATCTCTGTTTCTTGCTCAAGCTACAGAGCGGGTGGGGTCTGGCGGCAGCGCGAGGATGAAATAGCGTTTGTCTGGGAGTTTCCGCTGAGATATATATTTCCGACAACGGAACCTCAAATATATATTGTGTCTGATATTCTTCTTCGTGCTCTTTTTGTCTGTCAAGCTCGAGCCAATGCTAAGACTATAATGCATCCTCGCGAACGAGCCTGTATACAGTATACTGATGCTTTTTGTGCGTGTTGGATTATTGAGGGGGTGCGGGACTCTCTCTCTATAAGATACTCGTATGATTGGATGTAATCGTGCGTGGATTGTTCCGTATGATCGAATTCACAATGTTGCGCTAGGATAGAAATTTAATTCTGGATTTTATGGAGTGTTTGAAACGGAGGAACCATTATTTTTGACAGGCAGGTCGTTAATTTAACGATGCTAATGGATTTACAATTTATGGGAGGTTTTAATTGCGCTGGATTTAATTGTTTTAGGAAGTTAAGAGGTTGTGATTTAGTTGAGAGCTTAAGATTCAGTTGATGCTGGCCTGGTATTAATGTGAAAAGTCTAATTTCTTTAACTCATTTGCATCTCTTGGGTCATTAGCAACTCATAATCTCCGAGGATAATGCGAAATTTATTTCCTGGATTTGTTTTTATCTCGAAACTAGAATTGTACTTCTTTTTCCGTTGGAATAATATATTCCTTGACGAATAAATAATTTTTGTGAAACGTGATTTGCCGAAAATAATGGACTTTTAAAATTTTGATGACTAAAAGTTCTAGATTCCAAATTTACAATCGAAGGCTCATAGCGATCGTAAACTTTTATGTCCCTTGGTTTTATCACTTTAAACATCAATGTCCCATAATAGCAAATCTCTACATTTCCATCCCTTGATTTTATTACTTGCAGCATCAATGTCCGATGACATAATTACTGCAAAAATTTACGGTTCAATCAGAATACTCCAGAAATATCGGTCAAAGTAGAATAATCTTAAGAGACAAAGTCTTCACTTCACGTGCAGGTTTGAGAGCTTTCAAAGAACATTGCCATTCACTAAAAAGTTTATCTGCGACTGATTCATAAATCGCACAATTAAACTCAGGAATGCCTCGGTTGCCAAGTACCAATTAATTTCATGTCTCATCCTCTAAGAGCTTCATTAAACAGCTCATCTACAAACAGCAGCCTAAAATTTTCGCCAAAGAATTTAAGCTGATCTTCTTATGATCCCTACTCAAAAAACAAACGACTTGCCTTTAATCCCACAGAGAGTCCAGCAATTCACGTTAATGCGCATGACTAATCGTTCTTACCCTTACAGTGTGACCTCCAATTACTCATCTCGTCCATATGCTTCAGCTCAGTCAGACACGAAGGCCCCTATATATGTATATACCCGCATAATTAATACGGCCGACCTGAAAATCGAAGTTACGCCGAACAAATTGAGTCTCGTATCTGCAAAACTAAAGAAGAAAAAAGAATAAAGTATAATCTCCCGGTTGGGTTGAATTTATGAGCGGTGGACTAATAAATCATCCAGGGCTGTGTCTCGTGCGCCTCCTTATGCTATCGGTGGTCCGCCATTCTTACTTGACGTGCACTGAAATCCCACCGCGACTGCTGGAATCCGATTACAGCGTGCCAATAATGGCTTGCGGGATGTCTAGACTATACAGGTTCTCGACTCTCTCTTGCGATGCAATGATTCGGGAATGCGAGAGAGAAGTGCGCGGGAGTCGAGCATATATGTGTGCAATGGCGTGTGCGATTCGATGGAAAGGAAGGAAAAGACGAGGCTGAATAAGTTTCGGACTTTGGTACTTAATCGCTGATTGATTTTCGGACGGGGAGTTTAGGAATTTCGGTTGACATAGATGAAGTTTTAGTGTCCGAATGCCAGGATAATGGTAATAATCCCTATAATAGTAATGATAATTAATCAGATGTAATTTAAACTACAGTTAAAGAACGATATTTATATATCAATCATAAATGAATTATATTGTAATGGTCATTAAAGAAATATGTATCAAAAATAATTTTTTAACACACCCTAGCATAAAGTGCGTACTTCTTCACCGCCGAGCCGGGAATACTAGTGTGAGGTTAGGGAGTAAATATGTAGCACCTTCTTCCCTTTTCGGCGATGAACGAGTACGAACTTTATGGTGGATATGTTAAAAAATCCTATATTGCAGTCGAGAATAATTGGGCTATGGGCACCTGCGTGTTTGCCCTGTTTACGCCTTCGGTGCATAATATAACATTATAAAAAAACGTTAAAAATGAAGATAAATAAAGGATTCAAAACATAATGCTTTTAAAGTACTCTTTCATAACGAAATCTGCAGCATGAAACGAAATCTAAAAACAAACTGCAGAATATTAGTATTACTCCACCATTTAACCAATTAGCTTCCTTCATTCTTTACGTAAGCTGCGAGCCATTTTGATATCGGATTACTTATTCATGAAAGAAGGATTATCGGATTTTAAAATAAATTCAAAGAGAAGAACTACGCGCTTATTTTCCTATTCTTTATACAATAACTGCGCCTTTAAATACTGGATTATCTTTTATAAATGGAATGTATACTCAAAATTTTTATGTTAAATAAAAGCGTATAAAAAGTTATTGTCTTCAATTAAAATACATTTGACCCGATTTCAACAGTAAACAAAAGTAATGGTAAAGCTGAGGTTTTGCAATTTTCAAAAAATATCGAATAAGGTTTAACGATTGTTCATTTCCACGGCGAAAGTCGCAAGAAAGATGCGATTCCAGATTCATCACTGGCTTATCCGACGCATAAAGCACTGCTGCAGAGGCGCTTTAAGATACATCCGTTTTTCTTTAGATACTTCCTCCCTCTGTTTTAAACTCGCTCTGCACGAATTCTTTTACTCTGGCTCGTATCTTCTTTAATTAAAAAGTGCACTGTGTGCGCTACACATATTCCCAGGTTCAAACGGCAGGAAAATTTTGCAATTCAATGAAGACAGCTCACACTGCGGATTCCCTTCAGTCGAGCTTTATTAATTGACCGGTTTATTCCTAAAGTGGCATTACAATAATTTAATCGTTTATTTGCGTAGCCGGACAAGGTCACCTTTAGTATAATTAGTCCAGAGGTAAGATTGGATGAATTTTTGAAAGGCACGGGAATGTCAATGTCGCTGCATCTCTGAGAGCTGTTCGATACACAAGCAAACACGATATACATATATGAACTGCAGAAAATATCGACTCTAAGCTGAGACTTTTTCATGACACATCGAAAATCTATGAAATCTCTCGCATAAACCGACACCTCGTCAAATCTGGAAAGCGTCCCAATGTCAACATCATCTAAAATCAAATCAGCATATCGAAATCTCAGGTCGCGGCTTATTATACTCGCTTTATAAATAAAATATTGGTGCTCGCACACACAAGAAGGAATTTGCATGAGCGATCATAGCCACACGTATTGCCGATGCACTAAATCAAATTTGAACCAAAATTCGTATAATAGCCGTCGCAATATTTGTACTTGTCGATCGATCAATTTGTTTCTATTTCTATAGCTTCTTCCATCAGTCGCTCTCACATCTCTCTTTTTAACGTTGACATTTGTTTATCTTTTCCGCAGTTATACGCGCGCACTTATATTGCGTCTTTCGCTTATGTGTACACACACGGGAGAGAAGCTCAAGAGATGAGAATATGTGGTCATCCGAAAGAGACGATCGATTGATAGATGCGAAGTGGCTAACTAAGTAGAGAGGAAGGTTTATTTTAGTAGCTTTCTCTCTCTCTCTCTCTCTCTCTCTCTCTCTCTCTCTCTCTCTCTCTCTCTCTCTCTCTCTCTCTCTGAAGCTTCGTGGCAAGGTCACATTGTGTGCGAGCGCTGATGCGGCCTTTTTTGTTTTGCGTATATACACGACGGCAATTGGTCAAGCTGCTTTTTCAGCTTATTTAACCCCCTAATGCGTCGTGCCGGAATACTAAAAGTGTCGGACATAAATAAGTATGCGATACGTGATGTTCCTTGGGGGAAATTCGTAGCTTGTAACTATTTGAATTACGACTCGGAATAAAGAAGTGCAGTTATTTGTCATGGAAAGCTTAATGTAAGAATTATAGAAACTGCAGATTGTGCATGCAGATATTAATTGTCAGCTACTTTATAAATAACAGATTTTATATCAATTTTCAATTATGGATTTGTA
>UELV01080751.1:0-12880 GCA_900490015.1 Megastigmus stigmatizans
TATATATATATATATATATATGTACATATTTCGTGCTAAAAGATAAGTAAATATCTTCAAAACCATTTTGTACAAAAAGTATAATTTCTGAAAGTTTCAAGAAAACCTAGAACCGGTCTTGCTGGTCCTCTTCTTGTCAGTAGAAACTCTTGAAGTATCATATGTGTGTTCTTCTTATAGAAAAGGAAGAATGCCGGAAACTTTGCTACAGCAATGCAGTGCAGTGCACTGTGCACACAAAAAAGGAAAAGAGCGCAAAGCGAATACGTGACTCATCAGACAGTTAGCCTTCGATATCTGGTTGCTTTCGCAAAGATTCAAAGAATAAAGTTTCAATTTAACTTTTAACCATCATCCATGTCAATCTTTAATCTTTAATCTTTATCTTTTACTTCGTCCACATTACGATAATATAACAATTAAACATTAGGAAAGACAGGAAATGGTTGGCTCGATTTTCATAATTACCTTAATTATTCTGTAATCCAAATATTTTTTTTTTGAAAAATCTGTTTTTTTTTTTATTTTAATCAGATATGTTCGGAATACAATCAGCAATATTTATTTTCTACTTATTGCTCTTTGCGTCAACTAACCCCAACTCCTCGACCGATTAGTTGATTGGGCGGGTTCGTGTATAATATTTAAATGTGAATATAGGTTCGATTTTTTACTAGCCTATTGATATATAAAAGTTAGGTATAACGATTTTAATACAATAAGATAATGTTAAGAAAAGGTAAAAGTTAGAACCATGAATACAACGGAAGAAATATTAACGCAAAAATATAGGAAAGTGAGGATTTTATTCATGAACTGCTCAATATATCTAAATGCTTTAAATACAACGGAAAAATATACATTAATTTAACATACAATCGGGGCTTATGAGTAGAACCAGCGTTACGCTCCTCCCGTAAGTGCCATCATCCGTTACGAAATCTGAAAATGTTCACTTCACTTTTATTTAAATTTCGTGTTTTATTTGGAGAATGCAAAGGAGTTTTTAATAGAAAAAACACATTCTTTATTATCGATAGGTAGTATATGATAAAATTTTAATAAAACTAATGGTTTAATATATTGTGTATATTCATTCACGTATCGCTCCTGCGCAGGAGTTATCGTACAGACAGCTGGTGTATCACGGACGAGTTAATAGTTAATTCGTCTTCTGCGCAAGAGGAATCATGCTTGATTATAATAATTGAAATGCAAATACGTGTATATAAAAGTAATACAGTTTTGTTTGATATAAATGATGTGTTTGTTCAAGTCAAGCAGGAATTTAGGAAAACGTAAGCCCTGTGTTTATGGTAGTATTTGTAAACATCATTCTAATTTTTAAAATACTTACTTTCTTTTCTTATGTAAGAGTATATAAGTAATCAATTAAAACAAGCAAGGATATAATAATAATATTGAAATTTGCTTTGTAGATATTATTCGGATCCATCCCGATTAAGCCAGTCTTTTTATTTTTATCTAATCTGCGTTATTTTTATGATAATCTCTTTCATAAAAAATGTAAATTATAAATTGTAAAATATAAGGCCCTTAAATAAAGCTCTTCTGCAATACATTTTGTATTTATATTAGTTTTTTTTTACTTAATTGTATTACAATTAATAATTAATAATAGCAAATAATTATTAAATTTAGATATAAAAAAATTATATTTAATAAAGTAAGATAAACATAATTTAAGTTCATTATTTTTAATTCAAATGCTATGAATAAATATAAAATGTTATTTTATGCATGATATGATCAAAATAAGAAAATGCGATATTGATGTTTAAGTAGCAGCTTGTTTTATTTTTGATATTGCTTACAATAACTGTTTTATAGGAATATCACAAAGTCATGTACACTATGAGGGAAGGATATTTAAAATTTCATTGAAAAATTTTTTTTTCTTGTCATATAGATATGAATTTTGACGATTTTCAGCAATCACGAATCATATAAAAATATTAAAAAATTTATTATTTGTGACCCCATCATTTAGTATAAAGTTATTTTTATAAAATTAATTTGTTCCATATGATAATTAATAACACTTTTTAAGCAAGAACGTTTCACTTATTTAAATAGATTACTTTAAATGCACATTATGCTTAAAAAATTTTTCATAATAAAATAAAAGCTGTTAAATATATTAAATATTCTAAACCTACTTGATTCACTTAGCTATACTTAATAACAAATCATGTTTTGCCATCATTTTAAGATTTGTTATTGTTAAGTATTAGTTAATATCTATGACTACAACAATTTTATAATTTGTCAATAACAAATTTCAACAAGATTTGAATAAAAATAAATACTGTTTCTGTATGATATAACACTAATGCAAGTATGAATGGTACTAGAGTATATGTCCAAAATTATTAAATGTATATATATAAAACTATAGCTGTACACTATTTTACATGAATATGTGTATAAAAATTTAATTTTTATAATATATAAAATAAATGATGATAATAGATAAAAGTGTACATCCCATCTAGACTAAAATTATAATACTCAAAAGTAATATTTAAATATATCAGTGCTTATTTTTTTCTTTTACTGTTTCTTCGTGACTGACACTTAAAAGAGAAATGTCCCTGTTTATTACAATTACTACAAATGCTGTTATTGGCAGGACAGTCTTGCATATTATTGATGTGGTTATGCCCACAAAAGTCACATGAAATACTCACATCAGTCAAACATTTCCATACGAAATGATTCATTTTTTTACATCTAGAACACTCTTTGGCAAAAGCTGGACATTCGCCTTGAATGTGATTTGATCCGCAATAAGAGCAGTCTTTAACATATGTTATCATACAGCATCTAGCAAAATGATCTAAGTTTCCACATTTCCAACAGTTTTGACCAATTGCAGTACATTTTGCATTTTCATGATGTCTATTGCATTGGAGACACAGGGTTTCCAAATTAACATCTTCAAATACATCCTTATTACTTTCTTCTAATGACATCAAATATGACTTGTTATCTTCAGATTTTTCACACGTTTCCCATATAAAAAGTAATTCATGTAAAGCTAAAGATTCATAATCAATAGTTGTAGAAAATGATGGCATAATCTTTAAAAACTTTTCAAATATTTTTTCAAATTGTAAGTCTTGAATGACTTTTTCTTTTATAACTCTTTCAGTGCTGCTTTTCGCCGTTTTTTCTGCCACAGACTAAAAATTAATATTTATTTTTGTATGAAAATTTTGAATGCTAACATTTATGAGCAATAAAACTTATTTGTCAATAAAAGAACTTACTTTTAAAGCTTGTATATAATCAGTAATAGATTCATTACTATGTCTTTTTCTAGATCCAAAAATGAAGTAAACATCAAATTTAAATAATAACGTATCGATATCTGTTTCACTAGATGAGTTATTGTAGTAGAAATTTTTTGAAATTTCAACACCAATATTGCCAATGTATTCAAAAAACTGATTTCCCTGTTTATATGTAGGTACATATTTTTCAGCCATATATGTCAAAAAACAACTTCGCCATGCAATCCATTCTTGTCTTGAATTTGAAGATAGTGGCCATGGAACTGACACTTCTTTATGTTTGCTTTTGCTGCAGCCTAAAAAAAATTAAAATCAAAATAAAAAAAAATTAATTTTAAAATTGTTATTTTTAAGATTAATTTTATTTCACATTAAATAGAATTGCCCTATAAGATTGTACATTGTATATGCTGAGTCGTATATTATTATGAACTGAATAGACTGTAAATAAAAAATTTGTAGCAGCATTAAAACTAAATCATAATAATATAATAAAATAGAAATAACATTTAATAATATAATGTCAAAGCTATATTTTTGAATCATCAAAATTTGTCAAATATTTTTTTATGCATGTACTTAATACCTACAGTTTTATTGAATGAAATATTGCAAAAACTTCTAAATGTTCAAAAGATAGTAAGCATAACGCGTATGAAAATTTTCATACACGAATCCTATATGAAAATCTTTGCTATGGTAGTTATTATAAGGGATTAGGTATTCATCATTTTATCGCACAATATAACTAATCAAAACTAAACCATTTTGTCGATTAACATATCAATTTTCCCATTTAAAATTAAAAAAAAAAAAAGAAAATGGCGGCTTTTAAGAGCCCTCTAATTATGTGTTGGGGTGAATACTGCTGTTCAACAAATGTCGAGTCTATTGAATCCACACGGCATCACGTTATAGTATATAAATATACCTATACTGAAAATTTCATTTAAAGACCAGACCTTATGTGTGTATATATATATATATATATATATATTTGCTATAAAAATGAAAGTATTAGCCTCGAGAGGAGAAAATTCCGAGCTCATGTGACGTAAATATATATTTATATGCGAGATCTTTTCAATTCCAGCCCAGTTTTATAACTCCATGACTTTTAAAAATAAATTCACCAATTTTGCGCACTGCAGTGTACAATCAAGATATAGACTCACCCATTTTTTATACCCCTTCGAAAGCCAGAAAATAAGCACGTGTTTGAAAAGTATTGTTGGTCCGGACGGTCTGGAGAAACGAGTTTATCCAACTGTTGCACCTTGCCTCGTGACGAAAACAATCTCCGAACAGTCAGAACTTCGATTCACTTTCTCTCGTCCAAATAAAAAAATGAGCGTCAGCGTCGCAGAAGTTTTTCATCGTACGCATACACAGAGCGAACTGCACTGGCTTGACACTAAGCGCTAGGCATATGTACCCGTTCGTTTTAATCTCTACAGAGAGACCATTATAAATGGTGGAAGGAGGGAGAAGACATTGGAGAACGTCCGCGACATAATCGTGTGCACTGGTAGTTAGTAGGTGTACTTATCAATAAACATTCTTGCCGGCACTGTACTACGCTGGATTGGACTGGTCTCTTGCACGCTCTCTCCCTACAGTCCCTAGTCTGAAGTCTCCCTACCCTATACTCCCTCTCTTGCACCGATCGCGTGCACTGTGCTGTCTGTGCAGTGCAGCCGGTGCGCGGCGGAAGCGTGCGGGGACTGCGGGAGAACTCAACTCTATACTATGTACCCTATTCCTATACCTATAGGTACCTAAGTCGCGACTCGCGAGCAGCAAGCTCTCGTATATACCTATACTTACTTTGCTGCGGACCTCAAGCCGAGAAGACGCGTGTTTCGCGTCGCGCTCACCTATAGTGCCCTTCGCCCCTTCCCCTTTCGGCGGCCTTTTTTTTTGTCTCTGGCCTAAAAATTTTCTTCTCGTGCTCGCGACTTGGAGCCCGTCGACAGGGTTCCAACTGTTATTAAAATAGCCGACGGAGCCTTAAGTAATGGCCTTGAGAGAAAAAAAGAATTTAAAAAAAAATATCAACTCGGTGAAAATTTAACAGTTTCTTAATAATAGCCTTGAGAAAGATTTACATATACTATACCTATTAATATCGTTCGTGAACGTGTCATAATTTTTAAAATTAGGTATAATTGAAACATGTGGAAAAACTACTTTGAACGATATTTACTGTTATAAGCGAGGTTATAAGAAAATAATGTATATACATTGAAACTGATTGAATAATTGATTATTGATTTGTATTGTCATGCGTGTAAGGCGCATAAGTACAAATGTACTATAGGTAAATAGTATCTTAGTATCAAACATTTTTGACGACAAGCTGCAGAACCATTGGTAGATATAGCTCATATAGCATTTAGCTATGTTGCAATGTCTATATAATATATATATGCGCATACAGGGCATATAATAGCATTCTATTATGTCATTATGTGCGAACTAATACCGTAAAATAGAAAGGGAACTTTTTGAGAACGCTTATTCTAGTCTTTTTAAATTTATTGAAAATGAGCATCAAGCACGTAGTCATAGGTGAGGGAATTGTACAATTGTCGCATTTATTATTAGAAATTTTAGTGGCTGCTAATAAATAACGAAAATAAGACAAACGTTTGAGAATTGAGGTTATATTTATTTTCTGCAGGCGGAGGAACCGGTTACATTGGCTCCTGTATCAACACGACTTTACAAAGTATGAATGTCAGAACAACTATTATTTCACGTATGCGCGCCCCAACAGCTATATCGTGGGTATGGACATTAATCCTATATAGTAGTCCTTCCTAAAATGAATTCTATGTGAAGAGTTTATTGCATTTTATTTCGGTAATTTTTCAATTGTTAACACGAAAATAAACATTATTTGTCGTGTATTTCAAAATCACCTTGCTATATACATGTAAATAATTTTATTGTAAAACATTCTTAAAATTTAATAAACTCGATTATTTTATATATCGAATTATTTTAAAGCTAGTTTGTTCAATTCAGTATCAACTCAAATTTAAAAAAGCTTCAAATTAAATTATAAATTAGTGTACCAGTAATATATATCAGCAGGTTCATTTAAGAAAATTTATTATCAATTCTATACTCTTTAAAATTGAGTTATTACATACAAAAATAATTATAAAATATAATAGTATACATTTAGTTTAACATTCAATAATTAAATTTATAGCAAGATTTAGAATGTAACGGACTTCCTGAAGATACAGATGCAGTGATCAATGTTGCTGGACAAAATATTTTAGATGTTACACAGAGATGGACACCAGGATTTAAACAAAATGTATTTAACAGCAGAGTGAAAACAACTGAGCAATTAGCAAAAGCAGTAGCAAACTCAAAGGCTAAAGTTTTTGTTTCAATTTCGGGAGTAGCTTATTATCCACCTGATAACAAAGAGTATACTGAAGATGATAAATGTGAAAAATATGACTTTTTATCAGGTTAAATTAAAAACAATATTGCCATAAAATTTTGCATCGCTCAATGAGATAAACATATACTTTTGTATAGGATTATGTCATGACTGGGAAGCTGCTGCACAATTGCCTGAAAATTGTTCAAAGAGACAAGTTATCATAAGATCAGGTGTTGTATTAGGCAGAACTGGAGGTATGATTAAACAAACATTTTTCCCATTCTTCTTTGGATTAGGTGGACCCATAGGATGTGGCTCACAATACATGCCTTGGATTCATATTAGAGACCTTGTTAATCTATTTATTCATGCACTAAAAAAAGATTGCGTTACTGGAATTTTAAATGGAGTAGCACCCCAGGCTAGTAACTATATGATTAATATTCATATTTCATGCCGATGTTCAAAAATAATTTGAAAATACAATTTTATTCAGATTATAACAAATAAAGAATTCGCAGACACTTTTGCATCAGCATTGGGTAGGCCAGCAGTAATAACACTTCCAGCATCTATCTTGAATGCAGCGTTTCATGAGGAACGGGCAAAAGTATGTTATTTTTATAAGATCAAGAACTTTATACAACTACTTAGAAACACTAATGTTCGAATTTTCAGATTATGCTTGAGGGTCAAAAAGTTAGACCTAAAAACGTTTTAGAGTCAGGCTTTGAATATGAATATCCTAACATCAAAGAAGCCTGTGATCAGTTTGCAGTTTTGATTTACAAAACGGAGCCCTTCTAATCTAAAATATATTAATAGTCCTCTTGTAAATAAAATTTATTACAGAAATTAATTTATTGCTGTTAGTTTATAAAAAGAGACAGTATTGTATTTATTGAAAATTTTAAATAATGAAATTTTTGTATATATTACAAATAAATTCACTTTTCATATAATTTATATCATTGAAGAAATGTTTATTTTATATTAAAGCTTTATTTAATAATTAATGTAAATCATTAAGTTTTTTATAGGTTAATATTTTTTTTGATCGATTTAATAGATTTCTAAATATAGGATGTCACTATTATTTTTCAATAAAAATTAACATACATTTGTAATTTCAAATTTCATACATTTTTTAATCTTATTACATAATTGTAAAATATTAAGATTTTATAATAAATTCTATTCTAAAGTATCAATATAGTTAAATTAAAACATTAATAATTTTAAAACTTGAAAATTTTAAAGATTCTATTTTGAAAAATTCAGAAAAAAATCTTTAAATAGTGAAATTTATTAGAATATCAACCATTATCAATTGAAGCAAAAAATATGTTCAGAAATGAATTTAATGTGCTAAAAGAGTTAAAAAAATTCAATTACTATGTTCTTTATCATATAAAAACAGTAGAGTCCGGTTTATTTAAAATATTTATTTTCTATGTATAAAAATACAATTAAAAACTATTTACAAAAAAAAAACATAATATATAAATAAATTCGTACTTTACAGCAATTTATTTCAGAACTCCATTTTCATATCTGTAGAGAAAAAATACAAAATTGCAGTTATAACTTATAATTTTAAACTGATTTCAATTACTGAAAAATCAATTTAAATAATTGATTTACTTAAATTGTTGAATAGCAATCCCATTATTCCAATTTTGCTATTATTAAAATCACTAGAAATGACTTCAATTTCACTGCATAATATTAACTTCCATATAATAAAGATAAAGATTAATAGACCAATAAGTAAATCAATTATTTGTAATTTTCTTTTCAAATTACTTGATAATAAGTTGAATAAAAATCTATTACCACTTTTTTTAATTCTTTCTCCTTTTTGAGAATTCTCAAGGCCTCTTAAAAATTCTTGAAAAGCATGTAAAGGCTTGTTTAAACTAGTTTTTTTGTAATCCTTGATTCTCTTCAAATTATCAACCGATTCTCCTTGTTCGGTTAATTCCTTTGCATCAAATGCATTAACTTCATTGATCAAAGTCATGATAGTCGGTACATTATCTGGGTCAAATTGATCAACTACTTTTGGATTAATGGGTATGCTTACTTTACCAGTTTTTGGATGAACACAGAAAGGGGATTTCAATAAGTGGTTCATTCCCTTAGTTACATTAATATCCAATCTAGGATATGCATATTGAATCATTATTTCTTCAATTAGAAAAGGTGTTCTTCGCCATTTTTTGGAACCCTGAGGAAATATTCATGTATAAAATTATTAATATTAATTGAAATTAAAATATAAAAATTTTCTTTTTAAAAAATACTCACTGATTGAATTTGACTTTTGAAAAAGCTTACAAAAGATTCCCATTTCTTGATACTTGTTGAATGTTCGTCTAGTATAGCTTTGACTTCAATTCTCATTTCATCTTCAGTAAGAATCCCTAAAAATTTGGTTACTCTTTCTTCTGTACCTAACATATTTTGTTCCTCAATGCACATTTTAATAAAATGGGGTTCAATAATGTTCACTGCTCTCCTGCAAATAAATTTAGGTGATTACAATTCAAGGATAATTACACAGCCATATCTGTACTTAATTATCTATCAATATATCTCTAATTAATTTAATATCTTTAATTAGTAGCAATTTAAAATTTGAAAATGTATCTTAAGAATGTTCAAGCTATACAATCAATCCAAAAGTTAGCAAAATTTAAAAATTAAGCTTTTATGATTTTAAAATATATTTTTATAAAGAACTATACTAGTATTGAAGATTGAAACCGGTTAAAATTGATTTAAATGTGTTTAAAAGTATTTTCTGACTATATAATGATTAATTTGACAAACTGTTGGCAGTGAATTTGGCCTTTTTTACGATGTTAATCCTGAATTGCTTTGTTTATAGCTCCTAACATACATTTTTTATTATTGATTAAAGTGTAATTAGTTATTGTTATACAAAATTTTAAGTACTTGACATTGTTTTTTCCTTAGTTTTTTCTCGATTATATGTGAATTTCGGTATCAAATCGATAGATATTCTATACAGCTCGTGTTAAATTGACATTTATACTTATCAATACCATTTAAACCAGCATCTCAATCCTTTTAAAATTTTGTGGGTAATCTTGTATTATTAAAATCTATGTATTTACAAATTTTCAAGTGAGTGTCATCGTTTCGACTATTATAGCCAGAACATCCTTAAGAACAAATTGATTAAAATTTTAAATAGGCATATTTCGGAACCAGGAAATCGTATGCATGAATGATTCAAAATGAGTTGTAAAAAGTGTGAAGAGTACTATATAAAACGTCTTACCAAAATAATTAAAAAAATGTTTTCAGCTTGTATTTTACGATATCTCGAAATTCCTGTCATTAAAGATATATCTCAAAAGTGTGATGTGATGGACTAATTCTGAGGTCAGATTCAGATTCATCGACTACAAATACTTATAGATATACTGGTTTTATTTTTTGGACTATTCACTTTTTTTGTGGGGTTGTGATTATTAATAAATAATTTATTCATACTCACTTCACAGAGTGATGCATTTTTCTATTAATTTTAACTTTTTTCTTTGTGAATTCTCCTCCAGTTATTAATTGTAAGTAGTGTGCAACAGCTTTTCTACCATTTTGGGTCAAAAAGCGAGCTTTTTTATCACACACCCAGCAATGTATACCTCTTCTCCCAGAAAATACCCATAATATATGATCAAAACCAAAATCATCTACAAAAAATAGTCACTATTTTAATACCGCAATTTTAAAACTTATTACTTTATAAAAAAATATAAATATGATGATACCTCTCAAGGCTTCATCTAACACTTTAACAGCTAACACCATATATTTCCAACATTTACTACAAACATCTGTTCCAGAACAGCAAGTTCTCACTTCATCATAATCTGTCATATCTATATCAATTACAAGTTCTCGCTGGATTGGTTCAAATTTTACTTCTCTTCTTTTGTTCGATGGCCTATAAAAATGAAATAATTATTAACTTGATTCAAAAGATATTAAAACAAAATACTTACGCCACATTATAAACTGCTCCAATATCTATTTTATATGGACAAAGTCTTTTAATCTCATTTTTTAGATCATCAAGCTTACTGAATGATTGATACCTAATGTATATGTCATCACGCAAAGTAAACGAAAATTCTCTGCGAGCAAAAGTATTTGCTTAAAAATAAGACGAAATCATTATAAGTAAATTTGCTATATATACACAAATAAAATGTAAATAAGATATGTTTGATTCTAAAGTAAAACTATACCTTCGCCATAACTTAACCATCTATAATACTCAGTGTAAGGAAACAATCTTGAATAATACAAAGGAAGCAAGTCTGCCAAGCTAGATTCATCCATTGCTTAAAAACAAGAATTTATGCCACTTTCTACACTACTGCTAATAATTAAAGATTCCTTATTTATCCAAAATTAATTAAAAAGATACTAACTGCCACTAACAGTAAAACTCAAGAAAACATTAAACCGGTACAGTCAGAGATGGTAGATGGTATAAGGTACCTACAGCCATGCACGATGGTTCTAAACTTGATCGAGAGATTCGAGAAACAAAGTGGCGGGAAAAAGTTTGGTTGGGTTTGCGCTTTTGTGTCTATATCGATATAAGTAGGCCATAGGGGTAGGAATGTATCTGCTTCTGATAGATCGAAGTTTGTTGACCGCATTGGTGGGTCGGGCAGCACCGTATCGTCGGAACAGGTGAGGTTGGTAAGGCAGCAGGCAACTAGTAAGTAGAAAGCGAGAACTGCGAGAAGCCGAGATAAGTCAGAAAACACTCAGAAAGTCAGAAAACCGGAAAAATCTTTTAATATTGACAGGTATTTTGACATCATTATCAATGACGAGTTGAGAGTTCTTCAAAATCAAAGTTCAGGTTTTTCTAAATATTGTTTTGGTCATTTGGAATATTTGGGATATTTGAATGAACCAATTTGGGTATCCACGTCAAAAAGTCACTGACATAGTAGCCAAATTTGAAACTGCTCAAAGCTAATAACAAAACAAAAGCCACCATATCTATACATACTTTGATACAAATATAATATACAGTACGTATAGATATACTTTATTCACATATCATGTTATTTTCTCGTAACTGTCGTTACAAACGCACTCAATATAAAGAACTTGGACATCCGAGGTCACGCAGTTTGTATCTATATCTATAACGTGAGTACATACACACACACGTATATATATATAATATATAGACCTTGTTAATATTTATTCATCCACGCACTCAAAAAAAAAGAACATTACTGGAGTTTTGAATGAAGTAACACCCCAGGCTATTATATAGTATAGCTATAAGTAGGTATATATGATTAATATTCATATTTCATACAGAAGTTAAAGAATAATTTGAAAATAAAATAATTTTATTCAGATTATAATACAAATGTATAGAATTCACAGAAACGTTTGCATCAGCTTTGGTAGGCCAGCATTTATACCACTTCCAGCACCCCCCTTGGCTGCCACACTGGGGTCGTTTGCGTCTCAGCTTTTTCATCTATATAATTTGAAATGCCGTAGTTTTTCTTTGACTTTTCGAATTTTTTTTTCTTACTTAACTTAATTTGTTGATTAAATAACATATATCACTCATTAAAGTAACATCTGAACGTGAACAAAAAGAAATCAAGTCAAAATATTAAACAGATTTTTTGCAATAATAATTTTTTATCGCTGGGGTCACATTGACCTCGGTGTGGCATGTATGTTATGTCAGATACGTGTAGCAGCTAAGGGTTAAATGAAGAACGGGAAAAAGTATATTATTTTTATAAGATCAAGAAATTTTTATAAGAAGAAGATATAGAAATCTTTATAAAACCAACGAATTTTCAGATTATGCTTGAAGGTCAAAAAGTTAGACCTGAACAAGTAATGAATATGAATATCCTAAAACATCAAAGAAGCCTCCCAATAAGCACACTTTTCAGAAAAAAGAATTCTATAAGTAATCTTAGATGTCCTCAAAATAATATTACTTATATATTATTTTGACACAGTCAATCATAATATCCTCTTAAAAAAGCTATATAGGTATGGTATACGTGGCACTGTGTTGGACCTTTTAAAAAGTTATTTAACAGATAGAAGACAATCAGTCAAA
>UELV01080752.1:0-19945 GCA_900490015.1 Megastigmus stigmatizans
TATATATATATATATATAAGAAACAAGAAGAATAAGGTGGAATAAGATGGAATAAGTTATTACTACTTATTCCTCCATATTCCTTATTCTTTTAGCTTTCCGAGCCCATAGTGATACTTTCGGCTTGCTAATCAAAAAATATATAATGCTACGGAGAGCGAACGTATGCTATCTATTGTCGTCAGTGCGTAAATTGCTCTCGAGAGGGCAGTAAGTAAACACCAACCCAGCAGAAAACATTAAGATCGTTTTACCTCGATGTTTTTTGCTGGAAGGTGGCTAGAATTTTCTTCTATTCTCGTTCTGAGTAGTGTATAGGTATTATTTTTTAGTTGGAGATTGTGTATATTTGTTATCAATATCAATGAGAATTTACGAACTTTTGGAGTGTATGGGACAATTATGTTTTCAATATTAACTCAAAAAACGCCAAAATTAATATTTAAACGTTATAATCCGTTAAAACAATCTCGAGATACAGAATTTAGCATGTGCAGAATCAATTTATTTTTTCAAAAACAATCAAGTGAAAAATTGTGTAGTTCAAGCGTATATATAATAGACAATCATTATTATGCTCATTTTTATACTTTCCAAAAAAGTGTTTGAATTTACCATTTTTACCTCTATTTTATTCAGTAATATACATAATAATAAATGATAATAACTTATACTTACAAGTGGAATGCCTCGTTATACTTTGGCGATAGAGTATTATTCTTTGATTTTGTTGCATGTTTCCTCTTTTTATCTGCTAGATGAGGACCAATAAGGTTCACTTCAACAAATGGCTTGAACATTCCACTAGCTAATGGCCATTTTAGATTATTTGCAGAGATAACTGAAATTTTAAAATAATTTTACATAAAATTTGTATAATGTATGTAAAATTAACTTTTCAATTAAATGCTCTCATTTTAAATACCGCTTTCAGCTATTTACCTTTTACGCTGACTTTTTGTTCGCCCGTTCCTGGATTTGTAAATAGATCAACTTGCATGCTCACTTCTCCTACAATATCCTCATCCACACCAGTAATATCTGAAACCAAAAAACATCTTTAATACTTTAAACTTCGATTTCTGACTGAAGCTTATTCCGAATGAGTGAGAACTCTTTTAGATGTGATTGCTTAGGTAAACCAGGAAAAATCAGCGCTCAGTACACACTAAAACATTGCTTAAATTATGCGAAAGTTTGGCTTTGTTATTCTATAAAAGCTATAAAGTAAACTATAAACTCTTTAAGAACTTCAATTAATTTTTCTATCAAATGCTACATTTTTTGCATCCGCTAGTTCTACAGCAAAAACTACATAAATGAAATTTGGGTGCAACAGCTGATTTAAATACTTCGATAATTTTATGTTATCTTAGAAGTACTTAAGTACCCCAAAGTATTTAATTTGATAACTCATCGATCGTTTCTAGTAATATAATTTCAATGAATTATATGTACTAACAGTGGGAACGCATGATCTTCGAGAAAACGATTTCGATAAAACTTTAGGAAATAGTAGTGCTTAAAGATGCGACCGTAAATTTTCGAGGTTGTAAAAGTTCAAAATTTTGAGCAATTCAAAATTAGTATATATTGATAAAATTTCCAATATTTAATTTTAATTTTCAATTACATGATTACTATGTGCACTAAAAATGTTTCAACAAATGGGCATATTTAGGATTTCAGTAGGGATCATATTTCGTGTGTTCCTATCCGATAAATAAGATAGAAATTTGGCAAATGCGTTTCGCTCATGACTACAAACTAGCCAATATTGTTGGCCATTTCTTACTTTAAAATGGCTTGCACTGGTTTGTATCAGGTCAAAATTCTTTTATGTTTCTACGAGGATGTACTTGTACATGATTGTATATAATTTTAGGCGATGAAATGAAGTAGTGCGATTTATATTTAAATATGTACAATATAATAAAATTATATATCACTGTATATCGCAGCTTCACTCAATTGTTTGTTAATACATACATAATGTAAGTTGATAATTTAATAATTATATTTATATGTAACTGTATATGATTTAATATATAGGCTTATTCAAATGTACGCGATTATAAACAATTATATATATAAAAATAAAATCGATATACAATTATATATAAATAAGTATTTCTCCTTCAGTATAGTAAAATTAAATAAAACGTAATGCAATGTTTCGATATAGTGGTACGTAACTAATTCAGCGTTTCAGAAGCATTATTGGAGCATATCCGAGGAAAATTTTTAAAATAAATGTTACAAATTCATTTTGAAATATGTCTCTTGTAATATTGCAATTAAAATAGTTCTGCAATATTACACTACTAAAAAAATTATTGACAGTATTGGTCCCTTCCTTATCTTTGAACACAGATTTTAAATAGATTGTAAAAGGCATTTTTAGATATCAGAAACTATTTCCTAATGTTTTAACAAAATCTCTTACCCAGAGATTGAGCGTTCCCCTTGTAAACATGTAAATAACAATAAATGAATACCTCATGTACGCACATCATATTGTGCACTGTATAAAATAACTTTCTTAGTCATTAAGTCAATTATTTAATATTCTCTGAAGTTTGTAAGCAGTGCATATTATGAACAGATTTTTTTGAAAGTAGGGCAAATGTCCCTTTCAATAAACTCTCAAAGTTATATTCACATAAATAAATTAATAACATTTTTTACTAGATTTATTTAGCATCATCAAAGATACTGTTCACTATTGCACATTGCCTTTAAGTTAGTATATTTTTCAAATTAAAATTTAGAGTTTATCGTTCTGTTTTAATTAAAATGAAAAAATTATTTTTGTCCGTATTTCTGTGCCCTACTCCTTTTTCCATCGGCTTGTATGGTTTTGGCATAAGTAGCCAATACACATATTTCTTCGGTCTCGATTTTTAAGTGTAGTGATGGTTTAACTTCACAACTAAAAATTATTTGGTAATTCATAATTGTAATCTTTTCTAAGCTAATTATAATATATTTCTCATAAAGACACAGATGTACGGACAGGATCACTAACAAAGGCATTTACCTTACATTGTGGTCTGTTTTATTTTAGCCAAAGTTTTAAGGCGATGAAGTTACCAAAGATGAATTGCTTTTGGATACTGCACGGATTATGATTGGGGTTTTTGTAGCAGCGATGACAGCAGTTAATACTTATATTTGAATCGAGCAAAGCCTAATTTACTAATATAATTATCAAGACGTCTTTTAGAAACTTTGCTTTTGAAATAATTACGAAAATCATATAGACGCGTAATTGCAAAGTATTATTAGTAAAAAAAAAAAATTCAAGCGGATAATCGAAATTAAAAAATTATAACCAGACACGTTGTGAATGAAAAGTTGTAAAAGTACTCCTCGCTTCTATCAGAACTTAGTTGTGCATCTATTGTTCAAAGTACCTTTTGTACTCTTATCCAAATAACACATTTACCTAATTGCAGCAAGTAAATAAAGCTCTACCTTAAAGAACAGTACAATAATATTTACAAAATTTAAGATAAACAAACAGTGTGAAAGGTTCAGATGCAAAATGCATAATCAATATCATGTTTTTGTATTATAAGATAATTCAAACAGTTGTAAGATTCTATAAAAGGTCCTCGTTTTTCTGCCCCAAGTTAATTTCTTTTAATAGCGCGTTTAGCATAAATAGTTATCCATTTCAATAAAATATATTGGTTTTTATTATACTATTTTCTTTCAGCGTGGATAATTTTAAATATTGTATAATAATTATAAATTAAATTTTTGAAAAATATCCTTTATCATGCTTACTAGAGATAGAAGGGATTTGCAGAACTTTTTTTCTATCTCTTATGGTTCTTACAGTTAAATAGAAAATGCATACAATTTTAGGAAATATTTGTAGTTTGAGGAGCACTCTTAAGAAAAACAATTGATGCTTCTGAATAATATACGTAAAGACGTCTAGATTAGAGTTACACATATAATATGAATCAAGCTCGCTTCTTTTTTATCTTGACTTGTGACAATAAGATACCTTGACGATTTTCCCGGCGAAGGGGAGGTTTATTCTGGCGAAGGGGTTCTTCAAGGCCTTCCATGCCGTCTGACCCCTCCCCCTCGTCGCCCCTCTCGCTGCTCATCGAGCGCTGACGTATTTGATGCAACGTCGTAGAATCATTCAGCGACACTGTCCCGACAATTGACCATTACATTCTCCTTTCTTAGTTTTAATTTGTTTCGATAAACCCTCAGCGCGCTTATATATTTTTTATTATATTTACAATAATTTTATTAAAATTGCTTTATAGCATTTCTTAATGATGCAAACATAGGAAAGTATTTTTAAGTATTTAACTTGTATCTCATTAGTGCAATAGCAGATAATAATGTAATTACAATTTTTTTGCATATTTATAATTTTAATAATCAATAAATACATACCTTGAGCAATCTGAGATGTTACGAAAGTTTGAATAAGAGTATCCGTAGTTTGTGTATATAAGCTTAAAGCATAGCGCAAACTCTGTAGTTCCGCCGACTTTTCCAAGAAATTCTTTTTCAAACCACTGCCACCTGCATGGAAGTAAGTCTTGATAGTGTCCAATGCAACATCCAAAACTGCACATTGCTTGGGAGATAAATTTTTTTCAACTTCTTTAGAAATATCCTGTAACATAAATACAAATGTTTCCATGAGCATATAATATAAATATCATTAGAATGAATTAAAGTGAATTACAAAGTCTTTGTTCATTTGAAATAATATGTAGTTAACTTTAACATTATAATTAAATTTAATCTAAGATTTTAGTTTTAATTTTAAAATTTAATTGATAATTAAAGGTTAGTAAGAGCCTTTAATGCAATAACTGTATTTTAAATTCATTAGAATACATACCATAACACCACTGAGTGCGTTTTTAACATCGGGTTTTCCGATGTGATTTTTAAACAACCTTGACATATCTTCTATTTTGGCATTTGCAGCAAGATTCTTAGCATTATCTGTCAAGCTTTTGAACATCATCTGAAATGTAGAAAGTTACTTATCCATTTGGTCTTAAGCAAGTTAACTGTTCGAATATTCTTTTTTATTCTTCAATGAACAGTTTATTAATATGCATCTTTCATCACATTAAAAAATATGAAAACTAATAGTTTTATATTTTGTAAAATCATATTTGCTATAAAACATTTGTATTTGTATTGAAATTTGTATTTTCAATATAATTATTTTAATTAGATGTATTAAAAAAATAATTATAAATTACATAAATTTTAAATATACAGTGTAAAGTTGTAGAAGTAATAAAATTAATTTTGTACAGTGGTGCTCAACTGTATCCCATCTATAACTATACTATTTATGTAAATTTCTTAAAAGTTTCAGTAATATAACTTTGCTTTTGGTACTTCAAAATAACACTAAAAATGATAACTTTTATGCTTAATTAGGTTATATTCTTAGACATTTTATTAAACGTCGTTACTTATTTCTGAAATTCGAAAAAGACAAAGGCACCTGAGGAGCCAACTCAACAAGTAATTACATCCATAATCGTGTGTCTAAAATAAATTGACTTATTCGTGCCTCGAGAGTTAAGTGGAAAATTTCGACCGCCTGGGCCTTTACGGGTTAATTAAAAACTCTTTTACTACTAAATTATGCTAATTCTTTTAGATAATGATAAAATACACTTAGCCTATATGTTTGAGTACAATTTTGAGGCCTCCTTCATTTAAAAAAAAAAAAAAAAAAGTCAAAGTACCAAAATATTGTTTTTTGGTTAGATTGACGGGACTAAGAATCGAATAAAAAAAGTTATAAAGCTAAAATGAAAAATAAAAGTTTTAAAATTATCTACCGAAGTAGATATGTTACATTAAAATTGGCTAAATAGTTTGGATACTAAAAATAAAAAAACGTCAGGGATGTTATTTTCTCATTTATCAATATTAGGTTAATCTCTCAGAGAAAAAAGAAACTAAGACGGCAAATCTTCAATTTCAAAATGCATGCGCGAATGATAAAACCTAAATAAATAAAGTAAATTAAATAGCATTTCCATCAACAGAATAAACATTTAAAGTCTAGAAAACATTCTATAAAAACATTCATGTAGATGTTGGTATAAATGTTTATATAGATTTTTTCGGAAAATTATAGACTTCGAGCAAGTTTCTTACTACGTACCATATAAATTATCACGGCGAAATTAAATTTTTTAAACATTACATGAAAATATGAACCTACTGTAGTATTTTAACTCGTATGAATTCTATTAAGCTTAGTATTAGTTTTTAAAAAGAAAACTTACGCTTTTGTCAGTCATAGGTGGAAGTACCACTGTCTTTTCAAGTATCCTCATTACAATTTTCCATAGTTCTTTAAGTAGTCGTTTTAAGACAGTTTTCTCACATGATTGGGCGTATAAGGACAAACTACCGTCAAGAAGATCCATTAGCGGCCTAAGCACTTCATCGGCTTCAACCGATACATTGGTTCGTTGTGTAGGTTGATTTATTTGTCCTCCACCTTTAATTGCTACTAACAGATCACCAAGTTCTCGAACCGATACAGTTATTCGAGGCTCTAGGCTCTTAGCAAATTGCATCGCTAAATCATCCAAGGCACTGTTCAGCTGTGCCTGGAGCTCTTTCAATATGTTCGCTGCATCTTGCTCCAGGTTTTCCCCGCCCATCGACTCGAACATTTTTTCTAATTGGACGCGTAGTTGCTGAATATTATTCATCAGGATACAAGCCTAAAAGCAAGTAATGCAATTTACTTTACATAATTGCGAACGTTTAAGTCAAGATACAGTATTTACAAATTTAGTACTACTAACTATTCGCTCATCTTCCAGATGACCTGGGAATTCTTTTTTCACAATATCTGCATATGCTATTAGGACCTTCAAGATAGTTTTGGCGAATCGCTTCATATACCTTTTCCAGATTTCCGGATCTGGACACTCGAGTTTTGATACGACATCGAAACATTGAGTTAACTGCGTAAATACATCGACGACAGATACGCTGAATAGAGCATGCTCGCTACTCCTTTGGAACTATAAAAAATTTATGGTTAATATAGGAACATAATTTTTTTTTTTATTATTATATATTTTTAACCCTTTGAGTCATACATTTTCCTATCAATTCCACGTTTTTTAAAGTAGGTATCCTTGGATCGACCATTTCGAGTTTTAAAGATCTGCTTTTAGATTCATAATCAACCCTTTGGTTGATTACAAAACTTGGTTGAATAACCAACTTAAATTGATCATAAAAATTGTGGGAAGCAGGCTTCCCTCTAGAACTCAAGGGGTTAAAAACAGAGATATACTCACGCCGTCTTTTTTGTCTCTACTAAAGGCACCATGTAGATATTCCAAGGAGACGTCATCATTCTCGTTAAGCCATTGCATTACGAAAGGTTCAAACCACGCAGGGTACTCAGGCACTTGGCCCTTGTAAGGTGGTACATCTTGTACATAGTTGGTGTAGAGCCACTTCACCTTAAAATGCAGATTCATGTAGGCTGAAGATTTACAAGATCTGCTTTGTTCATGTTCATCTAAGGCGTCCTTTACATCAATGGCAAAGAGTGACCAGACGGTTGCGGCAGATAGCTGACCAATGTTAAGCTCTTGTGGAAATTGATTAAGGACAGGAGCATAGCTATTGCGATCTTCTTCGATAACCGAAACAATGAGAGCGATAAGCTTATGCCAGAAGTCGAGAGAGGCTGGAGAATTTTCTTCTTCTCGGCGTGCCTCGTTTGGATCAACTTGGAACTCACGGCTATAGAGATCGTAACAATTTTGAAAGAGAAACTGGTAGGTGGACTTTAAACAAGCAATTACGCAGTCTTTCACAACGTTACTTGCACGTGGCGGTGACGTAAGTTCCTGAACTTTCATACGGAAGAATGTTATGCTAGTCAATAAGTCTACTGTTGATTTTAAATCCATCAGTTTTTCTTGACTTGATGCTGGAAAATTATTGCGGTACATGCACAAATCTATACGTAATGAATTATGCAGCTGGTCCAGCAGCTTTACAAATTTTTCTTTCTGCAAACAATCAAACGTATGTACACGTTAGAATAAACATTTTGCGGCATTTGTAGGTTATAAATCATCAAGATAAAACAATTTACCTATATAAAACAAAAAATAAAAATCGTTTAATGAATTTTTCAGCCTAGCGGCCCGAAAGTACCCTTTTCCCGACCGGGGCCGGTTTGAGACTCTGGTAATTTTGGCATCGCTAGGCAGAAAAATAGTATACACACCATGGGAAGTAATGTACTATTAGGCAGTTTCGATCAGCTTTAGAATAAAAGTCAGTTTATTGAACTTTATACTTTCATAGAATAATGTGCCAAAACTACGCAGTTAAAATTTGAACCTATTGGTGCTCTAATTTACGAAATATTAGGAAAAATATTTTTGTAATTTCTAAAATATAGAGTCTTGCAAGAAATAGTGATTACTACTTCATATAGAAGTTATTTTGATAAAAGAAATTTTCATATCTAAATAAAGTTTCATATAATTTTTTGGAACCATTGTAAATCATTACTTATTAGTTTAACATCTTATTTTATCAATTGCTCTTAGGCATTGGAAACATCACAAAGCCCACCGCGTAAGTGAAGGTATATTGGACGAGTCAAATCAGATAAGCGAACTTGACTCACTATAATATCGATAGAATCTTTTTAAATACAATTGCAAAAAATCTTTTTCACTGTCAGCTTTTCATTTAATAAAATGTTTGAAACTTTGCACAGACATAATGTCATTAGATCTTAACTTCAACTTATGTTATAAATAAAATTTCAAACTTTAGATAGTATTATCAATTTGACAGATTCAAAAATGCCTTTTTAAAATAAAATATTTAGAATCTAAAAAAACTGTAGTCATAACAGCAGATTATTTTTTGTAAAAAATTATTTTATTAAGAGCAGTTCTTATTACGCTCTGATTCATGGCTAGAGACACAAAAAGATTTAACATATGCTCATTAGACAAAAGATCAATAACTCGAGTTTTGATTGATACTTGGTTGGTTCAAGTAACCTGCCATTGAACATTTAAAACTAATTCTAGTTGCGTCTTCTCATTATTGATGTAACAAATCTTAATTAATGAGTGCGCCGTCTTATTAATTAGCAAAACAACGAAGTATTGTTATTTTTAACTAACGATTTTTTTACTAGCCATTAATACTTTTTACATAGCGTGGAATTAAAGTTGAATTTTGATACCGTTAACTTGTTAAAAAATCTAATATAAATCAAACTAGGTAGCTTGAGATTATATATGATTTTGATCAAATAACATGGTGGTATCAATGAGTATAAAAAATGAAAATAAAGTAGTCCCGATTTCTACTCAGGCTTCTATTTCTAATCACTGGTATTTTTAAGATATTCCAAGCATAAGACTATTCAAATGAGGGTTTAACATAAAAAATAATATTTGAACCTTTTCATACACTAAATACATAACCATAAAATGATTTATGAATTATGAATTTAAAATAGTTTAGTATTTTCAATAATGCGCATAGTCTTAGTTATTGAAAAGCACAACAGAAATTATAATGTTTCACATAGTAACCATAAAAATATATATATATATCCATATACAATAATAAGCTATATTTAGTAAAAATAGAGCTTTTTTAACATTGAATAATTGACGTAAAACGATCATCAGTGAACCAATTGTAATTTTATTTAAAAACTTAGGAATTACGACGTTACGAAGGTCTTCACCAACTACCTTCCTCATCTATCAGGCTGTACAAGTATATAAGGACAAAAAACAAAAAAAAGTAAATAAAGATATTGAACACTGCGAAAATATCCATCCAAAATATTATTTGAACCTTTTGAATAAACACCTTGCTGATAAAACGTCAAACATCAAAATCCGTATTAACAAGAAGTTATAAAAAATTAAAATTAAAAGTATTGCACTTTAATGACACCTTAATTTGTGTAACAGTAATTGAGAAACTTATTTTTCAATGCTTAACGCATATACTTTTTTACTGGGCCTTGCAAGGGGCATAGAACATTAAGCAAGGAGGAATTTCTATTCGTGAGCCCAGGAGAAAACTAAATTAAATGAAAACAGAAAAGTCATCCTCCTTGCATAGTTTTCTATCCCCCACGCGAGGCCCAGTAAAGTATGTGTTAAGCGTAGAAAGATAGCTACGGATTTTGATGGGCTAATTTTTTATTAAGTGCAATGTAGAACCATCCGTGTTTAACTTTTTGTCAGCAAGCCTGATAAGGAACGTAGTTAGTGAAGACCTTCAAAACATCGCAATTTCTATGTTTCTTGAATAAAATTGAAATTGGTTCTCTGATGATCAGTTAACGTCATTTAATCAACGTTAAAAGTTAAAATTTGGAACGATAACATCTACTACACTTACAGAATTTTTTTATTTAATATTTCTTATAAATGATCGTATAACTTTTTTATATGAATATCTTCCTTGAACTTTTATAACCCCATTATAATTAATACGCACGCGTAGGTGAGTCACAAAGTAGTTGAACTTCAATCGTTCATATCTTTTCAGAATTAACTTTTAACCCCCAAAATTTTGATTGATTATGATTCTAAGATTGTTAGATTTGTATTTTTCATTTATTTTATGGTTCAAAGACCAAAGTATATTTTTGTTATTAAAATAAATCTTAAAATAAAATAAAGATAAATGTAACTGAAAATATCGCATAAACTGATAAGTCAAGTTTAAGTTAAATGAAACTGTGTATTTTATATTTTAATATTTCTGTTCGTGAAAGAAAGGTCTTTTATTGAAATTTGTTCAAAGTTAACATGATTTTTACTTAAAGACAATGAAGCTGATTCACGTATTGATGTGCCAACACTTTAAAAAATAATAACTCTTGTGATCACACATAAATAAACAGATATAAATAATGCACGATGAGCAGATAATAAATAGGTACAAGTATTAATCATAATATTTTGCTGTGAGCAGATATAGGCGCATTTTTAGTATAGTTTTCTTTTAATATATTGTTTATATGAAAATCGTTTAAAATCACTTTTAACATGTTATATTATGTAATTTGATGATTGATCAAAAGAATAGTTTTATTTAAAGAACTCGTATAAATTGACACCCGAGCCAAAGATGAGAATGGTAAGGACGCGGTTTGGAGTAGTCAATTTTTCTCCCGAGGTGCGTATACTATTTTTCCTTGTACCAGCGCCAAACGGTGGCTACGGGAGAGTCCATATATGCATATTTTTTTTAACTTATAAGGGGAACCCAAGGACTCCGCTAATCCGATTTTGATTGAACTTTACAGAGATATTCTTTGATAAAAAATATCAGATACGTGCCTCGTATTTTAGTCAAATGGGTCCTCGGGCCAGTTGACTAAAAAATGAGTTAATGCCCATTTTATCAAAATATATGAGCAGTTCTGGTTGTCTTAAAACCTTTATTGCAAGAATAATATACATTATAGAAAATGCCACAAAAAAGATATTAAATGTATATATAATAAGCTTTCATTTGTATTTTTAAACAAGTTATTAGCACATTTCGTTCAAAAGTTATGAACGATCGAACAACGAGTTAATTTTGGATACATTTTTCAATTGAAATAAGTGCTAAATTTTAAGGCCCAAAAATTAACTTTAATTTCTATCGTTCATAACTATTTAACGAAAAGTAGTATTAACTCGTTCAAAAATGCTAATAAAAGCTTATTATCTATAAATTTGATATCTTTTTTGTGGCATTTTCTACAATGTATATTATCTTTGCAATTGAGGTTTTAAGACAATCAGGATTTCTCATATATTTTGATAAAATGGGCATTAACCCATTTGACTAAAATATGAGACACGAATCCGATATTTTCGATTATAAAAAGGTCTGTGTAAAGTTTTATCAAAATCCGTTTTCCGGACTCCTTGTGTTCCCCTTGTTAGAGCAAGATTTTTGTACTCGAAATATTGAGGTTTTAAAAAAGAATTTAAATATAACGCGTTTTTTTCAAAAAGTGTACTATAAGTACTTTAAATCAACCTCTAGATCAATTCTGATTTGGAAGGTAAAACTTTAAACTATTGAATACAATATACTTTAAATTTTTACAAAGATATTTACATAATAAGTACATTACAACGTCAATAGTTAAGAGAAAATAACGGAGCTAATAAATTGATGTCCTAAATTTGTATTTCGAGCAATGCCAATAGATTTAAACACCAATGGATCGATCATTTATGCTCATTAAATATCTTCTGGATAGCAGTTATAATTTATTATGAAATCTATAACTTACCCCAAAATTACTCGCAGCAAATCTGTCACTAGCGGAAACCGCTGAGCTTGCCGTCGTGTGAGCATAGTAGGCATTTATGTTTGCTAGGAGAGACGACATCACTGCTGGCACTCCTGGACATAAATATTTGGTCGAAAGGCAGTGGAAGTGTCTGAAAAAGTTAATAATTCAATTTTAACTTATATATAGTATGTACAAAAAGGCTAGATTTGTGATATGTGTTTATATGTTATTTATTATTAATTTTTTAAAGTGATTTTTGCACTGAGAAAAATTTTCAAATAATTGATATGATTTTATGTGACTTTTACGTTATATTGTTTTGATATTTTGTTTATTGCAATTTTTTTTATATAGTTTCGCTTTTTTACATAGTTCCAATTCATTTTATTGTTAGCACAGTCAAATTTACAAAAATAAATACAAAATAGATGAAAGCTTTTTCTTAATTCTCCGAGCAGTCAAAAAACGTTTAAGCTGTCTACAATGGAAAGCCTATGGATTTTTTAAGCAGACAGCTCAGAATTTGTTTTCGAAACGGGAACAACTCTGTCGGTATCAAAAAGGGGACGATTCGCCAACTCCTACTTCCCTCCGACTTTAAGATATTCTAGCTATACAATCACTGCTAAAAGTTAATGATTTACTTTTAGTGCGAATCATTCAATGCGAAAAATTAATTTCTGACTATTACATAGTAAATAAATAAAGAATAATTTAGGTAATAATTTAAGTTTTAAAAATACAAAATTGATTCATACACAAAAAAGCTTTTAATTTGATTCTAATATTTTCAAACAATTTCTACGTCGCGTGAAAAACACCACCAGAAGAAAAACGGACATTTGTGAATTTTTTCCTTTTGAACCGTACTCTAAGGTCTGAGTTGTCACCTTTTTACTTGAGAGCGATGATATGGGGGTTGTATTATTCAAAAAAATTTTACTTACAATAATTCTTGGGTTAACACTAGTTACTCAAGAAGTTAATATAAGCATATTTAAAAAAAAAAAAAATAAGTCCAGAAAATGGTGAAAATAACGAGTATAACATCGAGCTACTAAATCAAAGTGCTATATTTATAAAATGTTACATGGTTTTTCTTTACGTCGAAAACCTTTAGACGTAGTTTTATACAATTTTCGAAAAGTTTCTTTAATAAATTATTCTTTACTTAAATTTTACTTAATAATTTTAAGTCAGAAAAATAATACTAAAAGAAAATTATATCTTCCTATCGTATAGAGCATCTCATGCGATACTAGGTATACACCTTAATTTTAAAAGTATTTCGCCTTTTTTGGGCTATTCTATATTTTATCTTTTGCCACATATTTATGTTACTTGCCACCATTTTATCCTTTTTTTATTTACTAATTTTTTTATTATTCTACGTTTCTTTAGAAAAATTGAACTGCATTTCATACTGTTGTTTTCTGATATTTCTGATACTAAATTTGTAGTCTTTAATAAATATGTGTTGATAAAATTAGTGACTGTGTGCATGTGCGCTTGCGGGTGTGTATACTAAATTGGTACCTACGTCATGGCTTGATAAATACTTTCTATGCCGTAACGCATGGCAAACTCGTCAACAAGTTCCTCGCCAGGCGGATCAAAATACACTTTCCACGCGTCGTCACCCTTTGCCTGTGGTAGCTTCACCATCCCATCGTTATTCTCACATAGACTATGGAAGAGGTTTTCGTGCAAACACGTATACTGCACATGGTAGGGTGCTACTTTTTCCTCGCCCTTGATTTCTACGCTTATGTGTAGCCTGATGGCACCTGATACTGCGGATTTGTCAGTGCGTTTCTCCAGGTTGTACCATACGTCCATTTCGCCGCTTAATGTGCGTACCTCTATTATTGTCTGTCCCAAGAAATCATCGCTTTCACGCGTTAGTTTCTGCCTTAGCTTGGATTTAAGGTCGTTGTCTTCATCCCAAACGCGGACCTTTATTCGATCTGATGAGTTGTGGCATTCACTGTAATTAAATCATACCAAGAATAATTGATTATTTGAGTTGTACAAGTCATCGCTTTTTCAGTGTAGAGCAATGAAGATTTCTATAATATAAGAGTGCATTTAGCAAACAATACAAACATTTTATTTTGCATATAATTTTTTTTTAAAGCTCGAATAAAATGACACTTTTAATAATTTCAAAAGAGTTATATGCAACTATTATCCTTTAATTATGTTATCCTATCATTACTAGTATTATGAAAATCATATAATGGCAATGAAAATATAAATAAAACTTTATAGTGACCGATTAAATTTGATGACTTACAATAGAAGTAAATTATTGTAACAGTATAATTAATGATTATGTTGATGCTCCGTGCAATACGAATTTGGGTAAATAAAAATGTTTAAAGATATTTTACGGCAAATCGATTTTAGATAGATTTTCTTTAAACTCTGTAAACAAACTAAATTCGATACATTTTAGTGATTTCTAAAAAATTTAGCATACGTTACCGTATTAAAAAATTAACATATTTAATTTCAAAGTTTGAAATTTTAACACAGGAAGTATACATAGCATGTATTAAACACACATTTTTAATAATTTCAAAAATAAGAATGCCGATTTTATATCGATGCAATATTTTTTATTTTCTCTTGGTTATTCGAATAGTTTTTAAGATTTAGTTACTTTACTCCTAGGTCTCGTATTATATAGACTTTCTATGTTGATTGCGGGACTCAGGAGAGAATTTTTGGACTTTTCTGAAAATATTCTTTTTAATTTTAATCTTTTACATTTCGGCATCTTCAGTGAGTTTCTGACGCGTTTTTATATAAGCTTTTGGTGAATATTGCCTTTTTTTTAATTTAAACTTTTTTGAATTTAGATATACTAGGTAGTTGCCTTTATTTTGTTTTATATTTTATACCTATTTTATACTCATAATTTGACAAAGATAATTTATCTAATTTAACTCAGCTCATGGTGCGTCATGATTTCAAATTGTTAGCAGTTAATTATTATTTTTCATAGAACAAGTATCTTAAAAAAAAAACCAGTATGTTATACTAGTATGATATGCAAAAAATTGTAAGGACTAATTACTGCAATTTGCAGGTATGCTATAATATTACAATTTTTATACTATTTATTTATATTTTAGTATTTTGTGGTACAGAATTAATAGATTTTATTAATAATGATGCAGTTTAATGATGACTTATAAAAAGAAACAAAGTTTTTTGTCATACGAGTCCTCAATAGGATGAATCCCGGTTTTGGCCATTTTAAGACATTTTGGATTTTCTAAAATGCATTTATTACCATAAAACTTTAAGTTCAGTCTTTAAAAATATTAATTTAATCAAGAGAATTATTATTTACTAAATTCATACTCTAAATGTAAACAAAAACCTTCCAAAAAAAAATTATTAATTATGAAATAAAAATTTAAATTCTTTTTGAACCGTATTTATCACTTATAATACACTAACTTTGGTCATAGGTCTATGTATTAGTTTTGATCGGTATTATAAATGATGTTTTTTTAGAAAAGTAGTTTTATATATAACTAATTGATATTGATTATTACATACATGAAAATAAAAAAAATCAGTTGGTTTTCTAAATAATTCGTTTAAATTTTTTTCAAGTTATAATTTAAGTAGCTTACAAACGATAATATATAGAAATGATTACTAAATCTCTCTAGTAATAATAAAAATAATAGTAGTTTCTGCACAAAATACATTTGATTTTCGGACATTCAAATCTAACCAAAATTAACCTATAATCGGATTGTACTACGATTCTTTTTATCTCTAAATAGAAACGTAGTCATGAACATAGCCTGTAAAATATGAAACTGACGTATTTTTATCATTTAAATACTACGGGTATATTTAGATTTTTATTATACCACTTCTAACCATCGTTTATTTTTGTAGATTTTATTTTTCTTCGTTATTTGTTGACTTTAACTTAATTTTTCAACCATTTTATAGAGATACCCGATAATTTAAATTGCGTGCTTTTCTTGTTGAATAGCTTAAGAAGTGACCGATTTTTATATACCTCTAACTTAATAAATATTTCTGTGTAAAATTTAGTTATAAGGAAATAACCGCGGGGATGTACGTCCTGAATATTCTCGAAACTCTTGTTATTGATTTCTAGTTTAATAAAAAAATTTAATTTAGTAGTACATAAAACATTTTAGAATAAATAGGTGAATGAGACTCATTTCTGCGGTCGTATTAAACCGATGAAGATCTATAAAACTTACAAGTAGAATTTCTCGTTCCACACCGGATTCAACTCCTGAGGCATAGTCTTTGTGCGCTTTTTCATTTTACCCACTTGAACCGTTACGTATGGATCGGAAGTGCCGCTTTTGTCTTTTGCTATCAACCCTTGAGCACAAATAACTGCAAATAGAAAATTATTTTTAATAGTATAAAATAATTACTCTTTGACGTAGCTAAAATATTTTTTTTTGTTTTTATTGTATCACATTCTATTTTTTTTTATAGTATATCAAGAATATTCATGTCATAATGTCATTATCGATTAACATATTGCTACGTAATAAACACTCAAAGCAGATCTCATAACTAAAAAACATACTATTAAGAAAGTGGCGCACTCAAAGCTGTAATCGCATACGTATATACAATAAACACGATTACATACATTTTTTATATTGATATCTTTCTTGATTAGTACTTGACAAGAAGATACTTTCATCTGATTATACATTTAGATGAAAATAAGAAAAAGTTTCGATAAGAATGTAGTCTTTAATTTATAAAGTATCGACTATTATTTACTGTTCAGCATAATTATTCACAAATATCGTAACCATTTACAAAAATCGGGTAATTTATTGCATAAGTCAAAGTAAACGGTCCAGTACTAAGACAATTCGTCAGCAAATTGTTACTTACATTCAGGTTTAATGCATGATTCTCACAGTTTAGTTGTAAAATGAAAATGAAAATAACTTATTTTTGCAATTTCTTTATCTCTATAATATATATCTTTAAAAAAATTAAGTGAACTTCCAGGTTTTGTTCGTACTACGTTGGTGTAAATATTCAGCGTTCAGCTACTAGGACGTTTACTTTATATATATATTGTTTTAAATTTTATTTTAAGATGTCTATATTTTCGAAACCAATTAATTCCACTTTAATTTAATTTTTGTACCCTTTATCAAACCTTATAGGTCTGGAGTTGTGCATGGAGTATCGATCTTTGAATATATAATTACAAAAACTCGATAGTAAAAATCTTAAAACAGGAATTCTATTTTTTATCCAAGAATTGTAAATTTTCCTAAATATCGATACAAGAAGTGTATCTCGACTTCACTTATGGAAAATTCAACGGACCAAATCATACTTCTTGAATAACAGCTAAAATAACATTTAAATATTTACTATCGTGATAAAGAAAATAAATTATTTTGGAAGAATACATTGAAGACTGAGCGCTTTCTTTAGAATAATGGAGACTTTACTAGAATATAGAACATTTACTCTAAAATTATGTGTATTTTCAGACTCTCAATATTTCTATAAAATCCTTATAAGTACTTGCAAGAAAGGTCATGTAGTTCAAAAAATCAAGACTGACTTCTATCATTCTGCCAAAAGAGTTCTAAATCACGAGATAATATCAAGGCAATACTTATACTAGCACTACAATGTTTCGATTTCAGTAAGAAATATATCTGTTAGAAATAGTGCTATTGTAAATAAATGTTATTATAAAACCTGATATAGTCTTGAATTTGTAAAAAATATAGGTATCTTCATAATATTTTTACCGGAATCAAAATATTGTAATGATGGTGATATAGAAATATTACGGAAATTACAGCTCAATGTATTCTCTACTGTATTCGCTTTTTCGTGTAAGCTGTATTATTTTATTCTAAATTAAGAGTGGTAACCCTGTTAAAAATATTCAGCTGGATATTTTCAACGGGCAAATGGAAAATTGATTTGTTGGAAGTTTCAATGATTTATTGGAAAGATTCTATGCCATCGGCAATTGAAGGGTTAAACTAAAACGTGATAATTCTATGTTTTGTTCAAATCGTCCTTGCGGAATTTAGTACTTGTCTGAATTTGAATGCAGGCATCAGAAACCATCTATAAGTAATAGTTTAATCATTTTTCGGAACTACGAACACTAAATTCTTGTGGTGTGTGTACCTGCGTTTCAGTTAACTTTCTGATAATAACAAACATTTTATATAATTTTGGAAAATTAACCTTAAAAAATAGTTTCAAAATGTACAACAAGTCTAAACACATATATAACGCAATTGTTAAAAATACACCATTTTCTTGTAGCTTAAGAATTGAATCATGAATATGGTAAGGTACTCATACTGGATCATAGCAAACACTAGATTGTATATTTGTAGTGAGCAGAAAATGTATAGCTATTATCAAAAGCGTATGGCAAGTAATGGCAAACTAAATGAATTATAGAATACTTTTAGCTTCACTAATTTAACTGTATAAAAACTTCGAGCAATTCATTGGCACTTAGCATCCTAGAACTTAATTATTTTTTTACAATATGCATATAATACATAATTTATGAATAAATTAAGTAATAATAATAATCTAAGAGCTGGCCATATGAAACAGGTCGTCACTGGGTTGCAAGGGTTTTCTCATCACCATTTCATTCCCATTATATTAAATGAGACATATCTCGATTTTCAGAAGTCAAAGTGGGGCATAAAGGCGTGGGCGTACACTCAAAGTGGTAAATTAGAAAAGCGAAGGTCGTGATAAGATGCAAGGCTGAAAATTTGCAAAAACATAGATTGCATTATTCTAAACAAAGAAAAAATATTTGCAGAAGCCAGAGCGGGGGACATAATAGTTGCAGAAGTGATGAAAGTTGCAAAATGTCGACCCCAAGGTCGTGATAATATGCACTTCTGCAAATAAATATATTTGTTTATTCGGATGCTAGTGTCAGCGGAAAAATATTTGCAGAAGTTCAGGTGGGGGCAGTCGTGAAAAAAAATCGATCACAAGTTAGCGAATTTCAACACTTTTCAATCCATGTTCCCTTACATGTTATCTTGGTCGTGATAAGATGCAAGGTTGAAAATTTGCCAAAACGTAGATTGCATTATTCTAAACAAAGAAAAAATATTTGCAGAAGTCAGAGCGGGGGATATAATAGTTGTAGAAGTGATGAAAGTTGCAAAATGGCGACACTAGTATCCGAATAAACAAATATATTGATTTGCAGAAGTGCATTTTATCACGATCTTGGGGTTGCCATTTTGCAACTTTCATCACTTCTGCAACTATTATGTCCCCCGCTCTGACTTCTGCAAATATATTTTCTTTGTTTAGAATAATGCAACCTATGTTTTTGCAAATTTTCAGCCTTGCATCTTATCACGACCTTCGCTTTCCTAATTTACCACTTTGAGTGTACGCCCACGCCTTCATCCCCCACTTTGACTTCTGCAAATCGAGATATGTCTCATTTAATATAATGGGAATGAAATGGTGATGAGAAAACCCTTGCAACCCAGTGACGACCTGTTTCATATGGCCAGCTCTTAGACTATAATATAT